>JAMZAV010001944.1:0-163903 GCA_024449915.1 Sweltsa coloradensis | reverse complement strand
CTGTAAAACACTTTCACAACCCGATACTCGATTGCGATGAATTTTATGGAGACCTTTGAATCTCTGAACTTAGAACTGCACCGTAAGAAAAATCGATCAAAAATTATTCTCTTGAAAATCGCAATTTTAACGATTTTTTCGTTTTCTTTTTTGTTTTTGTTTGTAATTTTGTGTGTTTGTTAACACGATTCCGGCTAACCAATACTCCACATTGCGATTGAATTTTCTGAGACCTTTGAAATCTTTGAACTTAGAACTGCCATCATTTTGAGCGATATCAAAGAATTATTTCTCATGAAATCGCAATTTTACGATTTTTTTTCGTTTTTCTTTGTTTTTTTTCCGTTTGTATTTTCGTGTGTTTGCTAACACGATTTCGGCTAAACCGATACTCCAATTGCAATGATATTTTCTGGAGACCTTTGAAATCTTTGAACTTAGACCTGCCACGTTTTTGGGTACAATCGCAGAAATATTTCTCATGAATATCGTACTTTTAACGATTTTTTTTCGATTTTTGGTGCGATATTTTCGTGACATTTGGGCCGATTCTGACCAAACAGGCTGGGCTACAACGTTCATATTTCACATGGACATTTAAGTAATGGTCATGTATTGCTTTTTGAAAGAAAAAGTTGAAAAAAATAGCCAGAATCCATAGAAATAATGGTTTTAATATGAGGTTTTTCGAGGTTTATAATAACAATTAACAAGTAACAATAGAAACTTGACAACAATCACCTACAATGCATTCACAAAGCACTTGCAAAGGAAAAGAAGTCCCACGCAAACTAAAACTTACAAAAACGCTCATCCATCAACGCGGCGGACTTTAGCGTTTTCCTAGTATAGTCCATGCTTATACCACCTAACTCTGCCTCTCCCGGGATAAAAATGTTCATGAATCGGGGGCCTGGGGCCGTGGAGATGGTTGGATGAGCGTAGCGAGCGTAGCGAGCGAAGCGAAGATTCCATTTCACTACACTGGAGAAAAAATCCGGAATGTTTTTTTTTTTTTTCTTCTTTCTGTATTTTTGTGTGTCTGTTAACACGATTCCGGCTTAACCGATAATCCGATTGCGATGAAATTTCATGGAGCTTCGAAATCTCTGAACTTAGAACTGCCACGTTTTTGAGCGCAATCGGGAAATTATTTCTCATAAAAAACGCAATTTTAACTTGATTTTTTTCGATTTTTAAAACTTTCTTCGACTCATAACCCTACATGCTTTAATTCGTTGTAATGATTTTTTTCATAGAACCTTAATTTCATGAATTAGATATTCGTGCGAAATTTGAGCGTAGTCGAAAAATATTTTCTCATGAAAATCGAAATTTTTACGGTTTTTTTTCTTTTTAAAACATTCTTTGACTATTAAACCTACATGCTTTATCCTATTGTATTATTTTTTTCACAGAACCTTATTTCATAAATTAATATATTCGTGTTAAATTTGAGCGCAATCTAATTTTATTTCTTATAAAAATTTGGGCAATTTTACGATTTTTTTCTTTTTTGAAAATTACGATTAATTAAAAAATTAAGTTATTTTTTTTTTTAATTTAATTAATTTTAAAAAAATCTTCGACCAAGTAATGATTTTTTCACACGAACAACAGAAAATCCGCGTACACATGGCAGCTCAATGCACCAATTACGCTCATCCACAACGCGGCGGGACTTAAGCGTTTTCCTAGTATATGAATTAACTTACGTCTTAGATGCTCGCCAGTTACGAAGGTTTGCCCCTCGGTTTGCCCTTGCGATGTCTTGAAGGCTGCATGTTCTTTTTCTTCCCCATAACGAAAGTCTAAACGCGGGTCACTCTTACTCAGATTAATTTGTACTCGAAAACCATGACGTGCCCTGTAGACATCCACATTCAAAGATGTCATAAGGAAGTATGAAACCGCCTTAGTTATTTTCTTCTTCTCAACTTTACAAGGCCATGGGATTTCTTTGATGTAGAAATTATTATTGGATAATTTGAGTTAATTTCTCTTTGTTTACCAAGCATCGTAAACGTTAATCAATACAAATTTTATTCTTCACTACATTGTATCATGTGATGATAAATTATGGCAACATAATTACTTAGTTCATTTCTCATGTTACATCAAGCAAGTGGTGGATGCACGCTTTTAAAAACAGATTTTCTAGAAACAAAAGCTACCTTCTTTTGTTTATTTTGTTTACAATCTGTACCTAGTTGCCCAATGCTTTTTATTAAATTTGCTATGGTTACTGTCTCTGTTACGAAAATTATATGAACATAAAAAAAAGTAAAATGTCATGGGAGGGGGCACTGGTAGGGCTCGACATTTGCGTTTGACGGGGTACTATAGGGGTTTAATATCAATGGGGTAGGCCCCACCTCACGATGGCGATATCAGACTATGATGACGTCAAGCTGCCGTTATCGGCTTTCGTACAATCATGCGATCCTACTCACAGACGCGGAACTCTGTGCAGCCATCAAATCCCATTTTGGGCCTACTTCTGAGGCCGTTTTGTGTAACTTTTAACTGATTAATTTAACAATTATGACCATAATTATGGTTCAAACAGTGTTCAGAATAGTAAATTAAAAAATTTGCTGTCATAAAAATGGATATTGCTTATTTCAATGCAGTAAAGTTCATCATCAAGTTCCAAAGTTTTCATTTTTTTCCGAAGCAATTACCGAAAAAGAAAAAAATAGACAAATCCGATGTGTCAAAATTTTATTTTTGAGTATATTGAATTTTTTCATAATTATTTGATCATAACTATAGAGCTTGTTGTTTTATTTCTAACACTCTGCAGCCGCGCCTGAAACCTGTCTATACATTATAGTGAGAGCTGTTAGCGGAAAAACATTGCAAATCCGGATACCAGCACGAAATTTTGCATGGGGGGTTTATAAAAATATCAGAATTAAAAATCCGCCGGGAGGCAAAGCGATATCTTCCCCCAAAACCCCCTAAAACATCCCAAAATTAGAATAATTCATAGCTCTAACCCAAAAAAGAATTTTTATTCAAATTAGTTATTAAAATTATGTTTAATGTGTTTTATCCCAATCGGGCCTATTCTCATTTCCAAAACCACATTTTTTCAACCCCCATCCCTAATTGTTTATAATATTTTTACCTTGATTTCCAGCATTTACCAGTGAGGCACCTAGGGTGCTATCAGCATAAAATTTTGGGCATGATGGTTCATAATAACCTGAAAAATAAAAATCCCCCGGGGAGGCAAGCGATATTCTACCCCTTTTGTTCTCTACCACCCTTAACTTTGGGAAAACGTAAGGTAGTATTTAATACATTTTGAATATTTCAATTGCTGATTAAAATTAAATGAGTCGATGTGTTATAGTCCAGTAAACAATCATTCATACAAAACAAACAACTTTTCACCCCCAACCCTAATAATCATATTTTTAGTGACAAACACTGTTTAATAAGTTCCCCAAACATAAAATTTTGGGCATGGTGGTAGAATAGAAATATAAGAATTACTATTCCTTTGGGGAGGCAAACCAATATTTCACCCCTAGTGCCCTCTATCATCCCTTAAAATTGGAATTGGTACTAGATCGTATTCAATACATTGAAATTATTAAAATTATCCAATAATATTATGCTGAAGCATGTTTTCGAATCCAATCAACCTAATTTCTCATGTTTTTTCTACCCCCACCCCTAATAGTGATTTTTTTTATCAACACTTATTAGCATGAAATTTGGAATGGTGGTAAATAAAAATATAATATTACTATCCGTTGGGAGGCAAACGATATTTCACCCCTTAGTGCCCTTTCTATCATCCCTTTAAAAATTGGATTTGGTACTAGGTCGTATTCTATACATTGTAATTATTAAAATTATCCAATAATATTATGCTCAAGCATGTTTCCATCCAATCAACCTAATTTCTCTTGTTTTTTTTTACCCCCACCCCTAATAGTGATTTTTTTCATCAACACTTTTTTAGGCATAAAATTTGGGCATGGTGGTAGATAAAAAATAAAATTACTATTCCTTTGGGGAAGTAAACGATATTTTCACCCCAAGTACATCCCTTAAAATTTTAAAGAGTGTTAAATGATTCGTTTTTTTCATGGGTGGTTATCTGGAAGAATGTATTCAATTAAAAATCAAATTAAAATTCAATAGTTTTAGTTTATTAAGGGGAGGCCGGCAGTTTGTATGTTACGTATGTTTAATTAGCCATTACTTAGGAACATTTTTAAAAAAAAAAACCTACAAACTAAAGTATTTTTTTTTCCCCCTAGTTTTAGAATTTTAATTGTTTACGCTTACCATCTTTCATTACACCGAGTATGTAGCTGGAAACTATATATAATTGTAATTTAATTAGTCTGTGTAGTAAGTGTACATTTTTTAATATTTTAACACTTGTTTGAATTATTGTTATTAAAAGTAATACAAAACTAAAATTATTGAAAAGGGGTAAAGTTTTAGACTCAATATATCTACATGCCTGAAATTTTCAAGACATTTGCACGTATCGTTCCTGAGAAAAATGTACCTTTGTATTAAAAAATGATATTCTGAGAAACATTTGTCAAAGTTTCGCAACTTACAGTTTGTGCTTCCTACCTCATAGTCTGAACATAATCTCTAGCTTCAAAAAAAAAATAGATTTTTAATTGAATACTTTCTTCCGATAACCCACCCATGAAAAAAAAACGAATCATTGAACACTCCCTTTCCAATTTTAAGGGGTGTACTTGGGGTGAAATATCGTTTACCCTTCCCAAAGGAATAGTAAAATTCTTATATTTTTATCTACCACCATGCCAAATTTCATGCTAATTAATAAGTGGGTTTATGAAAAAAATCACTATTAGGGGTGGGGGTAAAAAAAAACACGAGAAATAAGGTTGATTGGATGGAACCATGCTTGAGCATAAAATTATTGGATAATTTTAATAATTACAATGTATAGGGAAAAACGACCTAGTACCAAATCCAATTTTTTAAAGGGGTGATAGAGGGCACTAGGGGTGAAATATCGTTTGCCTCCCAACGGAATAGTAATTATTATATTTTTATTTATCACCATTCCAAATTTTTATGCTAGTAAGTGTTTGATCAAAAAATCACTACTAGGGGTGGGGTAGAAAAAACACGAGAAATTAGGTTGATTGGATCGAAACATGCTTCAGCATAATATTATTGGATAATTTTAATAATTTCCCAAAGTATTGAATACGACCTAGTACCAAATCCATTTTAAGGGATGATAGAGGGCACTAGGGGTGAAATATTGTTTGCCTCCCAACGGGAAAAGTAATTCTTATATTTTTATCTACCACCATGCCAAATTTCATGTTGGTAACTTTATTAAACAGTGTTTGTCACTAAAAAATATGATTATTAGGGTTGGGGGTGAAAAAGTTTTTTGTTTTGTATGAATGATTTTGTTGACTGGACTATAAACACATCGACTCATATTTTAATCAGCAATTGAAATATTCAAAATGTATTAAATACTACCTTACGTTTTTCCCAAAGTTAAGGGGGGTAAGAACAAAAGGGGGAGAATATCGCTTGCCTCCCGGCGGATTATTATTTTTCAGGTTATTATGAACCATCATGCCAAATTTTCATGCTGATAACTCCCTAGGTGCCTCACTGGTGAATGCTGGAAATCAAGGTAAAAATATTATAAACAATTAGGGATGGGGGTTGAAAAAAAGTGGTTTAGGAAATTAGAATAGGCCGATTGGGTTAAAACACATTAAAACATAATTTTTTATAACTAATTTGAATAAAAATTCTTTTTTTGTGTTAGAGCTATGAATTATTCTAATTTTAGGGGATTTATTTAGGGGGTTTGGGGGTGAGATATCGCCTTGCCTCCCGGCGGATTTTTAAATCTGATATTTTTATCTACCCCCCTGCAAAAATTTTACGCTGGTATCCGGATTTGCAATATCCAAGGTTTTTTCTTCCCCTTTACAGCTCTCACTATTAGCTAAATTTCCCTTTGATAAGAACAGTATCTACTAAGCTCTAATCTTTCGTGAAAAGTCTTTTACTGTCCATAACGACAGTACATTAGCCATATATGCTTTTAGAACAAAAAATCTTTAACCCCTTTTTTAGCTTATTGAATGCAACTAGTTCCTGCCTCTCGATGTTACTTTGTAGAAGTTTTGTTACCTTGATTATTCTTGAAACTTCTTTGCCTGGCTACCTCTGCTTTTTCACGCAGTAAAAATTTCACTGCGGTTCAACTAAAGCAATGATATTTTTCAATAGGCTTTGGCACGTAGACGACCTCAGCCTTTTAACCCTCCCCTGTCGTCACGAGAAAAGTTGTGTTACGTAGACAGACCTCGCCCATCGACCCACCTCTGTCGTCACGACAATGTTGTGTTGCGTAACAGACCTCGCCTATCGACCCACCTCTGTCGTCACGAGAATGTTGTGTGCGTAGACAACTCGCCCATCGACCCACCTCTGGTCGGCACAAGAAATGTGGTTGCGTAGACAGACCTCGCCCATCGAACCACCTCTGTCGTCACAAGAATGTTTGTGTTGCGTAGACAGACTTCGCCCATCGACCCACCTCTGACGTCACGAGAATGTTGTGTGTTGCGTAGACAGATAAAGCCTATCGACCCACCTCTGTCGTCACGAGAATGTTATGTTGCGTACACAGACCTCGCCCATCGACCCACCTCTGTCGTCACGAGAATGTTGTGTTGCGTAGACAGACCTCGCCCATCGACCCACCTCTGTCGTTACCTGAAACTCTGCTTCTCGCGATCTCACTCTTGACTTCTACACCGCCAGGAATTTTCTCGGTATTCGTCACGCTAACGCTACTGTACTCGTTCGTGTGTGGGGGACGTGGAATGTACTCATAGAAGAATAAAGTGCAGACTGCGGGAGAATCTTGACGGACTGAAAACTAGTAAAGTCTCGTGGGATTAGGAAGGACTGTAGTTCATAACTAGAATTATGTCACTTACGTTAGCTTTATTATGTATGCACTGTTCAAAATACTTTCTTCTCCAGCTGAGTAGGTGGGTACGTTACTTTTGGCTGTCCTGCTAATATGTTTTGAGTATGGAGAATGCCAATAGCTAAATTCTGTATATGTTGGTGGGTCACAAACGGATAAACTTTGAGAAACCAAATTCTGCACTATGTCATTTATCTACCGGACTATCGCCTTTTACTAACGGGAATTTATTTGACCGAACTGAATTTGGAATATAAACATAAACATTAATTTCCCTTTTTTCATTATTTACTCTATGCATAAACAATAATATGTAATTATAGAAAGTTGAAAATAATTGACTTCAGTGTGTATGAAAAATTAGTATATTATTATAAGTAGCATTATTGCTAGTTTTTAATGTCATAGCAAATTAATCTTGATACGCATTAGCGGATCCACCCCAGCACTACATTGTTTCTGAAAAGTTTTGATACAATACATAAATATGACATTTTTCAAGGGAAAGTGCTCTATGTGTGTACCAAATAAAAAGATTATATTATACTGGGAAACGCTTTAGTCCCGCCGCGTTGATGGATGAGCTTTTTTGTAAGTTTTTTAGTTTTGCGTAGGACCACTTTTCCTTTGCAAGTGCTTTTTGAATGGATTATAGGTGATTGTTTGTCAAGTTTCTATTGTTTTTTGTTAATTGTTATTATAAACCTTAAAAAAACTCACATTAAAACCTTTATTCTATGGATTCTGGCTAATGTTTTCAAATTTTCTTTCAAAAAGCAATGCATCACCATTACCTTAATGTCCATGTAAAATATGAACGTTGTAGCCCCACCCGTTTGGTCAGAATCGGCCCAAACATCACGAAAACATTGGGGAAAAAATCGGAAAAGTACGATTTATATGTGTAATATTTCTTCAAATGTCCCTAAAATCATAACATATCTAATTTTTTCCATGAAGTTTCATTAAGATCGGAGTAGCCGTTTGCCCGGTCGTGAGCCAAATATCACCGAAATATCGCATTAAAAATCGAAAAAAAAATCGTAAAAGTACGATATTCATGAGAAATATTTCTTTCGATTTTACCCAAAAACGTAACAAGTCAAGTTCAGAGATTTCGAAGGTCCCCTATAATTTCATCAAGATTGCATATGCAGGCGCGTAACACGGGTGGGGGGGGGAAGGGGGGAATTGACCCCCCCACTCACCGGTCTGACCACCCCACTCGACGGCCTGACTCCCCCCCCCCCTTGGTTATTCACAACTTTTATGTGGCAATTTGTTTAGAATAGCTTTTGTATACAACCATGTAAACTTTTCATGAGCGCATTGTTGACAGTTTTTTGTCTACAGTTTGTCTCATCTTAACTAGAGCCAGGAGTTTTAGGGTTCAAAGAAACTAGGATGTCGCCTGCTCTATTATGAAAGGTTGTAAGCCCGTCCTAATTTGACGGGAAGGATGGGCCTCTCCGTAATAACAAAGTACAATCACGTCCGATGCAAGTTGGTTGCAACCTCCCGAGTATCGAAAACCACTTGTATGTATGCCGGGGTATAGTGGTTTACTCTTCTTGCTGCGCCTCCATTACTATAATGCCGCGCAAGATCAACATTTCAATTACACTCGCTCCATCATATCACTCCCCATACAGAATATGGCCAAGGTCGCACTGGATGTGACTGTACTTTACTGCTCTGCGGAGTCCACTTCAGCTGTCAAACTATGATAGGTTTACAACCTGACCACCACTGTCTGCGCTCTTTGAACCCACAAATCACCGGGCCCTAGTTAAAATGAGACAAACTGCAGCCTTGTAGTCGCACTGTTCAACCGTCCTTCCGCCAGAAATGGTCGGGGCCCCAGGGGGTGGAGGGGTTGTTAAAGAGTTTTGTCATTACTTCCAAAGAAAGGCCAGTTTATGTATGACGGAATCAATGTATGAATAGTTTTAAAATGGTAGAAATACTTGACCTACGCTCCAGTCTATCGTAAACTGGACTTTACCAGACCAAAATTGCTCTTTCTTCTTTCCCTGGTGTGGACAAGTGCAGTGCGAAGTAGTGTTATGCAGTGGCGTAACAAGTGGGGGGGGGAAACTGGAAATTACCCCCCCCCTCCCCACTGTACTGTCTGCCCCCACTCATATTATTCTCAACTTTCATGTGACATTTGTGTGCACTCGCTTTAGGGTACAACCACCATGAGCGCATTGTTTTAAGCTATTTTGATATTTTTTTTTGTCTATAAATCACGATCACCCCAAAGAAAGGCCACTTTATGTTTGACGGATTCAAGGGAAACAAGAGTTGTAAATGGTAGAAACGTCAACGAGACGTCCATCTACGATCCTGTCAATAATAAACTGGTCTTTACCCAAGACCAATTCTCATTTTGTGGTGACTATAATGAATGCACCGCCGTAACCAGGGGTTGGTAGCCTGGGTAAACCAGGGTAAAAATCTGGAGCTAGACCAATTTCAATTACCAATAGTCCAGTCACCACTACAAATTTTACTAGGAAAACGCTAAAGTCCGCCGCGTTGTTGGATAAGCGTAATTGGTGCATTGAGCTGCCATGTGTTTATGCGGATTTTCTGTTGTTCTGTGAAAAAATCAGAACTTTGTTGACATTTTTTTTAGAAATTAAATCAAATTAAATAAAAAGTAAATTTTTTTATTTTAATTAATCGTAAATTTAAAAAAGGAAAAAATCGTAATATTGAAATTTTCATAAGAAATAACTATTCGATTGCGCACAAATTTTACAACGAATATATTAATTCATAAAATTAAGGTTCTGTGAAAAATCATTATAATCATCATAATAATAGGTGAGTAAGCCGAAGAAATTTAAAAATCGTAAATTGCGATTTTCATGGGAAATAATTATTTGATTACGCTCAAATTTCACACGAATATAATATCAATTCATAAAATTAAGGTTCTGTGAACAAATCATTACAATCGGATAAGCATGTAGGAGTTATAAGTCGAAGAAATTTTAAAAAATTGAAAAAAATCGTAAAATTGCGATTTTCATGAGAAATAATTTTTTCGATAGCACTCAAAAACGTGGCAGTTCTTAGTTCAGAGATTTCGAAGGCCTCCATAAAATTTTATCGCAATCGGAGTATCGGTTTAGCCAGAATCGTGTTAACAGACAGACAAAAATACAAAAAAAAAAAGAAAGAAAAAAAAAAAAAAAAAAATCCGGATTTTTTTTCTCCAGTGAATGAAATTGAATCTTCGCTTCGCTCGCTACGCTCATCCAATTAAAAAAACATGCCTAAAACTCGTTAAAATACGCCAATCACACTCTAAGAATCGAAAAAAAATCCGGGGCTGTGCGCCTTCCGGACCCGCATTAGCTGGGGGGCATCCCTCCCCAGACCCCCATAGTTGGATGTGACCAGTGACCCCCCCACCTGAAAATAAGTTGTTACGCGCCTGCGCATATGCCGTTTGCCCGGTAGAGAACGAACAAACGGACAAAAATACAAAAAAAAAAAACACCCTAGTTAAATTGTTTGGGGGGTCAGTGCAATTGAAGTCTTCGCTTCGCTCATCAAAAATTTACGTGGTTCAATATAATGTGTGCTATAATGTATAATGTGTGTTGTATGCACTTTAATCCGAAAAAGTTTCGAAGCCAAGGATTAAAGGAACTTTCCTCGTTGATAATCATCATGCGATCCATCTCTCATCATTCAACCTGCTTACACTAACACTCCAACACCGATAGAGGTAGCACAATGCTTTCAAGTATGTCGCAAATCTAGCACGACGTAGGTAATGTAAGTAATATCAAGTTACTATAGAAAAAGTAATGAAATCCCACCTAAAACGTAATCATTGGACAGAAATAAAAAAAGCTCATCCTTCAACGCGACTGGGAAAAGCGTTTGCGAAGCGGCCTAGTAAATACATAAATTAAGAAAATTAAGAAAATTAAGAAAAACATATTATAAAAGATACAACGTAATCAAATATATAAAATAAATGAGTCTATGCTCATAAATTTCAATTATCGTATGATATCATAATGTGAGTAAATAGTGACCTTCAAAACATCGTACAAAAAAACAAGAATATTTTGGAAATAACTTAAATAATATAGTTACATTAACCAAGTGCATTTGTTTAAAGAAGAACAATATTTTCCAAACAAATGTAGCTTGTACACAAATTTATCAAAAAATTTATGTGGAAACCACAATAATTATCAATTTTACTATCCAAATTATGTATCATCAACTGATTAAATTTGAGTGCATATTTTGCAATAATTTAAATTTTTCTACCGTAGAAAGGTAGTTGTTGCTAACCACCATGCATTGAAGTACACATAATCAGCTAGTTGGTGGTCAACATCGGTAACCACCGCGACTGGAAGAAAAGCTTTTAGGCTGTAAAAATGTTTTTGTTACCAAACGACTAATCAAGTCAGGTCAAATTACGTAGTTTTTGGATGAGCGAAGCGAAGATTTCAATTTCACTGACCCTCAAAAAATTTTAGCTCGGGTGTTTTTTTTTGTCTATTTGTTCGTTTTCTACCGGGCAAACGGCATTTGCGATCTTGATGAAAATTTGAGGGGACCTTCGAAATCTCTGACCTTAGACTTGCTACGTTTTTTGGGTACGATCGAAGAAATGTTTCTCTTGAATATCGTACTTTTACGATTTAATTCGATTTTTAGTGCGATATTTTCGTGACATTTGGGCCGATTCTGACCAAACGGGTGGGGGCTATTCACATGAACATTAATGTTCTGGTTATGTATTGCTTTTTGAAAGAAAAAGTTGAAAAGTTAGCCAAAATACATAGAATAAAGGTTTTAATATGACTTTTTTTAGGTTCATAATAACAATTAACAAGTAACAATAGAAACTTGACAACAATCACCTACAATGCATTCCCAAAGCACTTGCAATGGAAAAGTGGTCCCACGCCAACTAAAAACTTACAAAAAAGCTCATCCATCAACGCGGCAGGACTTAAGCGTTTTCCTAGTAATACAGAATACACTTCCGTTACTGAGGACACCTGTAACACATTTTAAGTACATTCTCCCTGTTATGATCTCGTACCCGTGCTTGTGTTAAGATAAGCATCATTCACATTTAACAGTTCAAAATATATTTGCAGATAAAAATCGAGATCGCCGAGAGAACCCGCATGCTGGAAATCATTGGCTTCAGCGTCTCTCTCACGGCCCTGTTGATCTCCTTGGCAATCTTCTGTCGCTTCAGGTACAATATCACGTTTATAAAATAAATTTAAATTCTTAACTTATATGAAGGTTTATGAATTGTAATAAATTGTATTACAACATACCCCGGAATACTCGTTATTGTATCTAACTGGGACGACTAAAAACACAATGTTGTTAGTTTAGTAAGATGATCGCCAAAAACAAAAATTAATTCACCGGAAATTGATCCCAGAATTATCAGCTAGACAAACCTAAGAAGTTCTAATTAATTACAATTGCCTGTCAAATAAGAAATTTTAGAGGAAACATTATTGCGAAGGAGCTGAATTTTTGCAAAGACCTTCCTTGTAGATAACTTATCAACATAATCAAATTTCACTACGATAGGACTGGAATCGACTGGAGGTTCGGCCGCCATATCGTAAAAAGCAGGGCAAAAAGTGTTTGTTTTCGTATATTTCCGATAAGACAGGCTTTGACAAAAAGTTACAATGACAAAGTATACACCATCAAATTCCCTGAAAAATTGGCGTCTACCATATTTTTGTTAACGATGACGTATAACAAAATCGCGTTATAAGAGTTACTTATTCAAGTACCCAGCTGATTACCAATTTTATACTCCCAGCACAGAACAATTTCATGTTAAATTAATAATATATTCCTATTGAAAAGACCTCTCTATCATTTTAAGTCATATTCTCATATTCTCACATTGCGTAGTCCGTAACATTTTAATTATGATGAACCTTAGATTTTAGGAATGTATAAACGGTCGATAATTGAAAAAGTTTATTTTTGGAATTTAATAAGGAACGGTCGATAATTGAACAAGTTTCGAACAATATTATGGAAATTGTACAGTGCGTGACGTCACCACTCGTAACGTAGTTGGATGCCTACAGTTTGTCTCATCTTAACTAGAGCCCGGCGTTTTGTGGGTTCAAAGAGCGCAGACAGTGGTGGTCAGGTTGTAAACCTATCATAGTTTGACAGCTGAAGTGGACTCCGCAGAGCAGTAAAGTACAGTCACATCCAGTGCGACCTTGGCCCTATATCCTGTATGGGGATGATATTGATGGAGCGAGTGTAATTGAAACGTTGATCTTGCGCGGCATTATAGTAATGGAGGCGCAGCAAGAAGAGTAAACCACTAAACCCCGGCATACATACAAGTGGTTTTCGATACTCGGGAGGTTGCAACCAACTTGCATCGGATGTGATTGTACTTTTTTATTACGGAGAGGCCCATCCTTCCCGTCAATTTCGGACGGATTTACAACTTTTCATAATAGAGCAGGCGACATCCTAGTTTCTTTAAACCCTAAAACGCCGGGCTCTAGTTAAGATGAGACAAACTGTAGTGAGCTTCGCTACCGACGACTCTAGGACGAATGAGGCCGCTTCAACCCGCCCATTCAACTCCATGGGCACCGGACGGGCAGTCGGAAAGTGTTCGTTCTCATCTCTATGCCTCTGAATTTTATATGATATTTTTTCATTTAAAATCTATTTAAGTATACGTTTAGTTTTTTTCACGAGTTTTATTTGATACCCAATCGTCATTTCGTCAACTTTCAATCATGTGTTCAGTAGATAATTGGATGAGCGTAGCGAGCGAAGCGAAAACTTCAATTTCACTGACCCCAAAAAAATTTAGCTCCAATTTTTTTTTTTGTCTGTTTGTTTGTTATCAGGATTCCGGGCAAACGGCATAAGCGATCTTGATGAAATTTTGAGGGGACCTTCGTTTTCTCTAAAACTTAGAGGTGTTTGTTTTTGGGGTACAATCGAAGAAATATTTTCTCATAAAAATATCGTATTTTTACGTTTTTTTTTCGATTTTTAGTGCGATTTTTTTCGTCACATTTGGGCCGATTTTAACCAAACGGGTGGGGCTACAACGTGTTTATTTTACAGGGGACATTAAGATTATACTTTTGAAAGAAAAAGTTAAAAAAGTTAGCTAGAATCTATAGAAATAAAGGTTTTTAATATAGTTTTTCAATTTTTATTAGATCTTTTCGTCACTTTTGGGCCGATTCTGACCAAAAAGGGGTGGGGGTACAACGTTCAGATTTCACATGGACATTAAGGTTATGGTGATGTAGTACCTTTTGAAAGAAAAAATTGAAAAAGTTAGTCAGAATCCACAGAAATAAAGGTTTTAATATGAGTTTTTGTAGGTTTATAATCCCAAATTTGCAAAGTAACAATAGAAATTTGAAAAATCACCTACAATGCATTCAAAAAGACTTGCAAAGGAAAAGTGCAAACAAACGCAAAAAACGCAAACAAAAAACTTACAAAAAAAAAACGCTCATCCATCAACGCGGCGGGGGACTTTAGCTTTTTCCCTAGTATTATACACGAGTAAATTACTGTAACAAAGTTAAAGTTCCTACTTCCTGGGGGTTAATTTTCAATAGCCAGATTTTATATCGCACCGGCAACTTCTCCCTGTTTGGGAAACGATGGAGAGATAAGTCGATTGGACTGATTAATTTGGTGTAATATATATATGTTGAAATTGGCGCTCTCACGGATACGATAAGAGACGGTCACGCATTCTGCCGGCCCGGAGGCCTACCCTAGAATAGGCGCTTCACGCATTTTCCCTTGTTACCCGCTAGAGGGCAGGCAGCGCTTCTTTTGCTCGCCTAGAAACAGTTCCATTCTCTCTCCTACAACGTTTGTAAAACGTAACGTAATTGTATCACAAAATGTCTTGCTAATAATTAAATCTAACGAGTATTCTTGAACAAGCTTGAATTCCTTTATGTGTGAAGTAACCCTGCGTTTTCCACTCAACCTGCTCCACAGGTTATGGGGCCCAGATTAACGGAATAAACGTTTGGGTTAATTGATAAAAAAAGGGAAAGTGTTTGGGAATCACGTATTCAGATTTAGGCCTAGCCTACCCTTTTCGCGTCGCAAGGTTCTGGCCGAGGGAATATGATGGCGTCATCTAGCTGGGCCCAAAATTGAACTAAGACAAGGAAAATTACGATAGTGGAAAATACAGTGGAAGCTTTTTTGGGTTAAAAAACGATGCTTGGGCGTACGGGGGGGGGAAGACAAAAAACCTACAATCAGAATGAGACGCGCCGGGGCATCGGTTAAGTTTTGGGAAGGAGGGGGAAAATAAAGATGGGAAGGGCTAAGTGGGACCTTATCTTGTCAATTACCCTTCAAGCTAAAACAAAAAAAAGGGGGTGGTAAATCGAACGAATTTTTGGGTTTAACTGCATGATATCCAATAAAGAGGGCCTGCTCGAAAGGGCCACACTGTTGAAACAATTCCCCTTGCTCGTATGGATGATGTGAAGACGTGCGCGAACATTTTCGGAATTTCTTCGATACGATCACAAACTGAATGAGATGGAAATAAACATTAACCCGGGATTTATTGACAAAAATGCTCCTGTTAGCTTCCGCCTGTTTCGGATTTTGGGTGGCGATAAAATCTCGGGACGAGTTCCCAAACCCCGGGAAGTATTGCGCGTAAAATCGGGGAAGAAAATTGCCGGAAAAATGACCACGTTCTGGACAAAAACGCGATTTTTCGTTCCAAAACAAATGGAAAGGGTACGGTAGCTCCAACAAAAAAAAAGGGTGGAAAAAACGAACAAAATCCAACGAACCATTTAAATATAAATGTCCCCGTGTCATAGGTAGGTCAAAAGCCAAGGAATGGAAAAATGAGAAAAACATCCGAATCGCAAAGAAAGCTGAAAAATTTAAGCTTGTACGTTTCTTGGGAAAAATTTTATGCGAGGAACATTGAGATCAACGACCGCGAATCGTGGTAGAAATGGGCTTAGATTGGCTGCACGTCGCACCTATGCAATGACAGGGACGGGTTTCTTTAAAAATGCTGAAAATAGACCCAAAAATTAAATCTCGCAAGAAACACATCGACGGGACTAGGCCAAGGGAATCGTGGCGATCACGCTAAGTCAACGGGCAACAAAGAATGTAAGTCGAAAACACCGCCGTTCCTATTTACGAATAAACTTGCTGTCATCGGAAAAATCACTGAATGTGGATAAAAAGAAACATTTGGGAAAGGAATCGGCCCAAAGATATCGATGGAAGGGTGGGCGTATTGCAGGATCGAGTGAAACGGCTCTACTGTTGAAAGAGAGTGAGCAGCAGTAACACAACCACTAAATCAAAACGCGCTATGGGGAAGTTGGCATCGCAAAGGGGACATTTTAACTAAAAGATCTCCTGGAGGCGAACCAAGGGAACGTGCTGGGTATCGATGTAATCGAACCGAAGAGACGTTCGTTGTAAAAACGGCATCCGGGGAAAAAAATGCCCAACCCCTTTTCCCCAAAAAAAATTCGGAAAAAAAACCGGTTGCTGAAAAAATTTACCCCGATATTTGTGGTCCGATGCGCTTGAATCGAACGGAAAGGCAAGATATTTTATCACTTTAAATCACTTCTCTCGCTGGTGTGAAGTGAAAAATCTCAAGCAAAAAATGGGCCTGGATGCTTAAAGGAATTCAAAGTTTTCGTGGGAACACATACTAGTAAGAAAATAATGATCTTAAATCGGACAATGGCACAGATACCAAGAATTCGCTTTTGAAGACTATTTAAAAACAAAGGCACGGACGTAGTTAAGGGTTACGCACACACCGGAACAAAACAGTCGCGGAAAAAAAACCCGTACGCTCGTGGAAATGGCAGGGCCTACTGAACAAACGGATGCCACCGTCGTTTGGGGCGAAGCAAAACACGCAAATTAATCAGAAACGGTGTCCTTCTAGAACAAAGTGGCAAAACTCCTTTCGAGAATGGACTGGAGAACCGGACGTTAGTAACTTAGTGAAATTTGGCTGCGAAGTCTTTTACTTTGATCCCGGGGAAACCCGCTCGGAGAAGTTCGAGCCACGCTCGAAAAAAGGGGGTATTTGTCGGTTATTCAAGGGGTGAAAGAACAGAGTATGGGTACCGGAAAAATAGAAAATCGACATAACGCGAGACGTAATTTACTAAGTCAGTAAATTCCCCTCCCAAAGTGTACGAGGATTTTTATGCCGGAGGGGAAACCCCCCCCCCAGTTCGGAAGGGCGTTAGTTTCCGACAAAAAACGAGTCGAAAGAAGAAAAAAGGCCGGAAGAAGACGCGCTGAGAAAGAACCAAGAAGAGGCCGTGGGCCCACCCGGAAGACTCAGACCGGTCTCGGGGAAGACCCAAGAAGATCTACCCAACCGGCCGTTTTCGCGGGAAAAAATTTGGAATTTGCCGGTTAGCCCAATAAAAAAATTCAGGACAAAAATGGGCACGAAAGTTTTCAAAAACCCCATTTACCTCGAAAAACGAAGCACATAGATGTGCGCCACCACTTTATTAGAGAAGTGTTGGAAAAAGGGGCTTTTTGAAAGGGCGAGACAGGTCGACCGAGGGGATGGCAGCTGACGTACTAAAAAAGGGACTGCCTGGACCGAAGCACGCGAAATGCCCTTTGGATCTGGGACTGCAGAATCCCCCTTCTCTCCGAGGGGAAATGTTGAAAATTTGGGGCTCTCACGGAACGATAAAGCGGGCAGCATTCTGCCGGGCCCGGAGGCCTACACTAAATAGGCGCTTCCGCATTTTCCCTTTTTACCCGCTAGGGGCAGGCAGCGTTCTTTTGCTCGCCTAGAAACAGTTCCCTTTTCCTCCTACAACGTTTGAAAACGTAACGTAATTGTATCACAACTTGTCTTGCTAATAATTAATCTAACGAGTATTCTTGAAAAAAGTCTTGAATTCCTTATGGGTTTAAGTAACCCCGCGTACCACTCAAACCCGCTCCACAATATATCCCAAAAGCACATTTTAAAAAACGTCGACAAAGCCACCCACAAAACAATTATTTTTTTAAAAAATTTTTATTAAGGTAGGGGCCCAGTGTTTACGTCTCTTTGTATGAACAGGAATATAAAAATAATTATATTATATTTTTCAATTCACTAATTATCACTCACATTGACACGATTATTGGGTGAGCGAAGCGAAGACTTCATTTCACTGACCCCCCGAAGAATTTTAGCTCCAAGTTTTTTTTTTTTTGTATTTTTGTCTGTATGTTAGCAGTTCCCCAGCAAAAGGCATAAAACGATCTTTATGAAAATTTGGGGGGGCCATTCGAAAACTCTAAACTTTGAGGTGTATTTTTTTTGGGTCAATAGAAGAAATATTCTCATAAAAAATCGTACTTTTTTCGATTTTTTTTGATTTTTAGTGCGTTTTTTCGTGTCATTTGGGGCCCATTTTGACCAAACGGGTGGGGGTACAACGTTCTATTATACATGGACAATGGCATTGAGGTTTTGGTGATTAGACCTTTTGAAAGAAAAAGTTGAAAAAGTTAGCCAGAATCCATAGAAGTTAATTCTTTAAATATTAGTTTTTACGGTTTAGTGCGATATTTTCGTGCCATTTGGGCCGATTATGACCAAACAGGTGGGGCTACAACGTTCATATTATACATGGGCATTGAGGTTATGGTGATGTAGTACCTTTCGAAAAGAAAAAATTGAAAAAGTTGGCCAGAATCGATGAGAATAAAAGCTTTTAATATAAGTTTGTTTACGGTAAATAATAACATTTGACGAGTAACAATAGAAACTTGACAACAATCACCTTCAATGCAAAGGCAGCAAAGCAAAACATTGCAGAAGTATAGCTATCCCTCGCAAACTAAAAACTTGAAAAAAGCTCATCCATCAACGCGGCGGGACTTAAGCGTTTTCATAGTCACAGAAAACACTTACTGAGCTGTTACTGTGCTAGTGACAAATCTGAGAAGGCTCCATTCGCACAGTGCCAACTCCTTAACACAGTACAACACGACGTGTTCTAGACCTTGTGTCCTACCCTGCTCGGTCAGCAGGCATCCACCACCGTAACATCCCCATGCAGGCGCGCGTCAAAACAAACCATTGTAGACGGTGTAGGCCTTTTCCAAGGTCACCACAATTTCCTTATTTCTTATATTTTGCACATCCACTTGTTAAAAAAATACTTCATCTAATGTGATAATATGCCTTTAATAGGTTTCAATACTATGGAAAAAAATATAACGCTCAAATTGTTAGTGTTTGTTGATGTTTGTTATTAAGTTGTATTGTTGTGGTATTTGTGAAAAAATACAAAAATTTTAAATTTGACTATCTAAAATGAAGTACTATATGACATTAATAATAAATAAATAATATATAAACATATTGGATATACAAATAATAAATAATAATAAATTAAAGGAAAAATTCTTGCTGCTCACATAATACAGTGACTATGATAACGATCCGAAATCAAAAAAATTTATACACAATTTTAAACCATTTTTAACACATATTTTTTTTTAAAAAAAACGTAAAAGGGAAAAGAAAAAAATTTTAAATTTTAAAAAAAATAATTTAATCGAAGATTAAAAAAATTGTTTAAATATCCTTGTAATCCAAATTTAGGGGGCCACCAAAATCTATGAAAACACATTATTGTTCCATAAAAAAAAAATTATTTCGAGTAAATGTTGTTAAATCTTCCGGGTAAATAAGAATCCCCTAAAATCTGGCAGAATGATCGGAGCAATAGTGATATTTTCTATGCTCGAAAATGGTTTTGGATATACAAAAGGTTAACATAGCGAAAAATACATTAACATTTCTCTAAAAAAAAAAAGGGTACCTTCCATATTTTGGTTTAGGAAACGATGACGTTACAAAATCGTGTTATATAAATTATGCCGCTTTTTTTTAAAATAAAAGCGGACTTCTTTTTCATCAGTACACAAAGAACGGAACAATTGCACGCATTCAAATATAAAATGTATTCCTTTTAAAAAAACTTTTCCCCTTTACTAATAATAACTATTAGTTTTGTTTTAAGAGCTAGGGTAGACGAGGGAGCGCGCGAATGTATCTACTTTCAAACCAAAAAAAGCACTAATCTGTATTTTTTGTCTTGAGTGACTTTGCTCCAGAAGGGCCCGAAGGGGCAAACAATTGAGCAAAAATTTTAAACAGAATCCGATAAAAAGTTTTTAGCGTGCAGTAATCATTTGAGCAAAAAATCTTTTACGTTTAAAACCGCAATAAAAAAATACTTAAAATGGGGCTAAAATGTCACATTTAATTGAAGACAATGTTTTTTTTTTTGGAAAAACAAATCTTTTTATTGATTTAAATCATTTTTTGCATGCAGTGAAAAAGGAGTATAAAATGTTGTACATTTAAAGGTTCCTAAAATTCCTCTGGAGTTTGAGAAACTGCAATCATTACTCGTTTTTTTTAGCTGAAGATTATAAAACGGCTACTCTTAAACTGTAAAGTTAGTTTTTTTTCGCAAAAACAGGCTCAAATTTCAGAATATTTTCAACACTATGACACACTCCAGTATAAAGTAGGCCAAAATTAGTTCACCGGGGAAGTTGGGCAAAAAAAAGGGGCTAACGCAAAAAAAAAAAAAAAACACACTTTAAAAATTTTGTATATTTGGGGGTTTTATGGGTTAAGTCTTGAAATTGGGCATAAAAATTGTGAAATTAACAAAGTCTATTTGAAATTTTTAAACAAAATATCAAAAAATTTTTATTTTTAAAATCGAAAATTAAAAAAGTGTCAAAATTACAGTAAAAAATTATTTTACCGCACTTTACTTTAATTTTAAAAGCATTTATTGTTGAAATAAAAAACAAATATTTGTTTTGCTTTTTAGCCTTTTCTTTGGCTAAAACTTGTCGCTGGTCGAACTCAGGAAACGTGAACTTCATGCATCGTTTTTTATTATTCCCCGATTTTTCGGTGCAGCTCCCGGGGCGCTAACCAGGCATAAGGAAAAGTGTTTTTTCGGGCTGCGATATGGGTAAATAGTCAAAAAATGGGAAATGGTTTATTTTAAAAGTCAATGCGGTTTGTGTGAAATATTGGGAGGAAAAGGTTTACTATTGGAATATTATATTTTCATTAGAAAAACGTACATAAGCTTTATTATGGTACTGCCGGTAATTATAAAAAAATGCATCTTTTCCAAATGTTAACGAATGATTCGTAAAAAACTTATAAAATCACTGAGCCCACGATATTTAGATTTTAAAACCAAATACACCGTTATAAAGGTCTATGCATTACTTCTGTTCATAAAACCATACATCTAGCGTTATTGATTGTCATAATAGGCCAATATTAGTAAAAGCACCGAAATTCTGGAAATGTTTTTTATCATTTTTTTTCCCGTAAATAATACAAAATATTTTTTACAAGATGGCGGCAAAGATCAAAGTCAAAAAATTTTTGTCGTTTAAAGGGCATCAATGGTGGGATATTGAGAAAAAAAATATTTTTTTTCGAAAAAAAATTTTTAAGAATAAAAAAAAAAAACACAAAATTCCCAATTTTTTTTGAATTTTGTTTTTGTTTTTTTGTGCAATTATTGGTTCATTTTCTTAAAATAATCCCCAACTAGAATTGGGTTTTATTTTTAGCGGTTAAAAAATAAAACACTTGGTCTATGTTGACTATGAATTTATTTTTTTGTCATAAAAAAAAAGAACAGTAAATAGTCCAACATTTTTTATTTCAAAACAATTAACCGGTTCAAAAAAGTCTTTTATTTAGCACATGGTTTGCTTTTAAAAATTTACCAATCTTTCTCCCAAAATAAAATTATACTAAACCCCACCCGAGGTACTATCAACCAAATAAAAGGGACTTATTTGTAAGGTTTTGCTTTTTCCCCTAAATAAATAAAAACATTAAAAATAAAAGGCAGACAAATTTTTATTTAATCAATCATTGGCATTTTCCAGCATGCAATAGGCCAGGGTTATGAAAAATTATTGTTGAATCCCAAACCAGACTATTTAAAACCCAACAAAAACCTAAAAAATTTAAATTTAAAAAAATAAAGGGCACTAAAACTAAAAATAAAATGGCGGGAAACACATTAAAAAAAGTTTTAAAGAAATGTATTATTTATTATTTAAAATGTGGTTGATAATTAGTAAAAATCCCCATAACCAACGCCCAAAGGGGTCAACCAAAATGGGGCCTTTTTTTTTTGTGGAACGGTTAAACCACCAAGTTTTAAGCGTATTTCTGTCAGAAATAAAACAGCGACAAGATAGAAAAAAACATTTGTGGAATGACTAACCACTAGAGTTCATGCGTATACGAGCAAGTATAGATAATTAGATGAAAATTATATTATACGAGAGAAGCCATAAGCCTAGAGTCTTTCATGGGGTTTTGGGAGTCCTTGTTGCAGGGGGAAAAAAAACAGGGCGATGTCATCCAGTCAGGGCACATGTAGCTAGTTTCCTTCCACTGCCATGTTTTTGCAACTACACATTACGCACGGGTGTTGTCATTGCAGTAGGAGGAATCATACAAAAAATGGGGTCCTTGCAAAGAAAATGGGGACGCCCCCGTCTTTCTGCAGTGTGCCATTCAACGGGGGCATGATGTTTTTTTCCCGGGGTTCCCCAGTTACCGTTTCTTGGAAAAAAACCCAAAAAAAAAAGTTTTAGGGGAAAAAAACCCAAAAAAAAAAAAAAAATTTACTTTTTTGGCAAGAAAAGCTTTTTTAATATTGTCCTGATATTGGGGTTTTAAACTTTCAAAAAAACTCGGAAACATAAATTAAGCATTTTTTTAACGTGAAATAAACATTTTGTTCTTAGTACGTTTGAGATTGGGAAAAGACTTACAAATTTCTCAATAATTTAATTATAATGTTACCAAAATCGTTCAAGATTTGACAAATTGCGCAACGAACAACACATACAGATGTTAGTAAATCATACACATATTTAATAATGTATATCTACTTTAAATAAATGTTATAAAACCCTAGGTAAAAGTTTTAACCTCTATTAAGTAGTCACTGAAAATATTTTATGGCACTATGTGCGAGTCCGGGGTTTTTTAGTTCAGTCGAGGCCGAAAAAATACTTAAAAAAACTCGAGTATCGAGTCCAAATTTGAGTTTGAGTATTCGTTTAATTTTTTAAAATTTTACTATTTTGCTCTTTGACTATATTTATTATTTAAATATGAACAATATTAAATTTTATTTATTTTGGTCGTCTAAAAAGTGACACCAAAAGGAAGACACAGTAACATCTAATTCTTTAAAAAATTAACTTCTTCAAATCTTTTTATTTTCAAAACTCAAGCACAAAAATTAAGGGTAGGCTTCGACATTTCAGTAAGTGATATTACATGAAAATGTAAAAAACAAATATGACGAAAATTTTATTTATGCCCAAAAAAAATTCAAAACTTCCAAAAAGATTAAATTTGTATCAAAAAACTCAGGTTACTATTATGGCAAAGTAGTCAGCATTGGAAGGTACGCCCAAAAATATAATATATATTCATAAAAGATTTTTTCGTTTTCACACACGTCGCGACCCGGGACCTCCACCAAAATCATTAATAATACTCCACAAACCCCCCGGAAAAAATTTAATTTTCTTCTTGGAAGTGGAAAAAAACTATTCATTGTCTTAATATTAGTATTATTCAGAAGAGTTATTTTTTTGTAAAAAATTATCCCTTTTGCACGGTATAGTTAAGAAAAATACCAGGGGACACTTTCTCCCCAAAATTGCAAACCGGTTTAAAATACGTCATTTTAATGAGTCTCTCGGGACACCAGGACAAGTTTCAAAAAACGCTACTGTACCGGTCAAACCGTATGTCTGGTCACCTTATACTTATGCTGAGCTGCAGAAGGTGTTAAATATTTAGTATACCCTGCTTCTACATTTAGACAGTGGGAACGCGATCGCATCTTTTGAACCAATTTATTTTTATGATAAAACAATTTGAAACAAGCAAGTTGCCTTCATGAGCAGACTGTTCGATTGAAAGAATGCCTCATATAATAATAACATTTATTTATTTATTTTTTTATTTTTTTAACGTCTATCCTATTCAGTTAAAAAAAACTGATTTACAAAGGAGGACAAACTAAAAAAATCAAATTTACATAGATGCAGGAAACAACAATAAATTACATTTTCGTAAATATTTGAAATAGTAGCATTACAACAACAATGCATTTAACACAAGAATTTTGGTACAAATTGAATGATATTATATGCTTTTAAATGAATGAATCAAAATATAAAAAAGGGTGGAGAATGAAAAGAAAAAAAAAGAAAAGAAAAGAAAAGAAAAGAAAAGAAAAAAAAAAAAAGAAAAGAAAAGAAAAGAAAAGAAAAGAAAAGAAAAGAAAAGAAAAGAAAAGAAAAGAAAAGAAAAACATTAAAAAAGAAAAAACGAATAGAAAAAACTGATTTATTAGACGATCCCACTCAAACGAATATGGGGTTTTCCAAAAATCAGGAACAGCAAATCAGGGAGTATAATCGAAACTTTCGCGGAAGAAACCACCGAACGCGAAATCTTTATTCTTGGGTTCAATCTTCAATTTTTGTGTTCAAATCTTGACTCATATTATAATAATTATATCAGATATATAATTATTTAAAAAATTTCATGTCAAAACTGATCACAGCAATGATACAGGACACCTAAATCAAGTTGCAAGCTCCATCAGTGGCGGCAACCAGACAATCTAGACAGAAAAATATAGTTGCAAATACATTGTTTATATCATAATCAAAGCAATAATGAACCAAACAAAGAGAAAAGGCAAAATCAATTATGAGAGTTTATGAAGGTAAATTAACATTACACAAACACACAGACAATAACTTACAAATAAATAGTAAAAATCAATTTTTTGCTCTTTGATTCATTATCATTGCTTCAATTTTACTTTTAAATTGTACAATTCCTAGATCAGTAAACTGGCTTCTAATATCATAAGAAATTGAATTCCAATAGGATACGCCTCTGTACATAAATGACTTTCTAAATGCTTCAGAATTTAATCTATGAACTTCCAATGATTTTATTTAAAGTAGAATTTTCTATCACGATCAACAATTTTAAAAATATTGGTAGAATACCTAAAAACATACCTTAAATACTTTGTATGTATTTACCAGCACGCTATACTTCATCTCTCCTCAATCGTGAAACAATCAGACTGCAAATCTTGGTTCAAGGGAAATGAATCAAACAGATGGTCAATTCTCTTCTGGAGTACAACATACTCAGTAGAAGGTCTTACTGCCCAAACCACTAAGCAATAATCAATAACAGAGTGAATATAAGAATCTACAAGTAACCTCAACATTCTCTCGGTTACAAACCTCTTCATTCTACTTATAATTCCAATTGCTGATGATATTTTATTACACAAAATTTCATAATGTTTCTTAAAATTTAAATTACAATCTAAGAAAACTCCAAGAATTTAAATTCTTTACACTCTAGAAATTAACTTACCATTACAATTTAACGTCAAATGAATATCATTCTGTTTTTCTATCATTACCTTATGAAAAATCATATAATTTGTTTTGCTATAATTAATATCAAGTTCCTGAGTTTTAAACCAATCATCCATCCTCTTTAGAACTTCTTGAAGACGTCTTACGATCTCTTCGACATCCACACCTTCTAAATAAAAGACAAAATCATCAGCATATAAGATATAATTAATGCCTCCCATTATAGTAGATATATCATCTACATAAAGAATAAATAACAGGGGTCCCCAATATTGATCCTTGGGGTACTCCCCAAAATATATTGAATACTTTTGAACTATATTTTGCAAGATTTATAAACATTTTCTATTTAAAAAATAATCCGCCAAAATTGATAACAAAAAAGGACTTACGTTAAACCTGGTTTTTAATTTTATTAAAAGAGGTAAAAAAGGTACTGGGAAACAAAGGGGGGGGGTTTTTTCCTAGATCAACAAGACAGCTCCAACCTACCATTAGTTTATCAATCCCTTTTATAGATAAAATCTGTAAATGCAGAAGGGCACTTTGCGTTGACCTACCTTTCCTGAAACCATGCTGGTTTGCACTTAAACCTTCAGATGCATCCACTTCATGTAATAACCTCTTGGGGTAAAATATTTTCAATAATTTTCCCTACAATTGGAAGAGTTGATATAGGTCGATAAGAATTCCTATCACTCTTTTTACCTTACCCTTATAAATAGGGGTTACCCTTGCCAATTTCAGCTGTGTTGGGAAATCACCTACAAGAAAGAAATGGGAAATTAGATACGCTAATAATCCGACTATTGATGGGGCATTTCTTAAATACTATGGCATGGAATCTCTTGAATTGTTGCAGAGCTTCTAATTTTAAGGCTTTAATTGCTGAAATGACTTCTCATTAGTTACTTTTGTATGCGGAAGATTCTTTTGCTTCTCTTCTGTTTAAAATCTTTTAAACTTACCAATTTCATTTGAAAATCTACATCGTTCACAACAAAAAAAAAAATTTTTTGTAACAAACAGCACATATCTGGATTAGGACGTGTAGGATAACCCCATTCTCTGTCAATGAGGCTATGCTACACCCTTTTTTTTTTTTGTTACCTGTCAAATTATTAAAACTGACCATAAAGATTTTGAAGAAATATCATTATCAAAAGAAACTTAAATGCTCACGCTTTTTCATTGTGCCAGCTGCCATAGTAAATATTAATTTAAAATACATCCTTGGACATAAACAATATAATTAACCCATATTTGGTCATTGAAACTAAAATACAAAATATAATGTATAATTAAAAAAAAGCATAAGTTTCATTTAACCATTTCAATAAACATCACACTAGTACATAATATTAATGTTGAGGGTGAAAGCCATTTTAAGGCTATTCCACCCCGTTTTTCTATTTTCCAAAATAGCTACTAAATCAAAATATAGTGAATGCTTTGAAAACATGGCTATTTTAGAAAATCAAAAATATTTTTTCCAAATTTTTCTGATCCGGTACCGGCCAATATAGCCACCTCAAATAATTTCAAACTTCAATTCGCCAGGGGCACACCATTCAAACGTAGGGTGTTTGTGCTTTTTGTGACATTAATTTTCAACTGTTTTTCTTTGGACTGACTGAGAGAAAACAGATTTATTTTAACAATTGTCTTTTCCCGCGAATTTTTGTTTGGCGGTACAAAAACGGTAAAAAATACCGCCAAAAAGAAAAAAAATTTGCTGGAAAGACAATTGTTAAAATAATTTGTTTTCTCTTATCAGTCCAAAGGAAAAACAGTTGAAAATTAATGTCACAAAAGCACAACACCCTACGTTGAATGTGGTGCCCTGGCGAATTGAAGTTTGAAATATTTTGAGGTGGCATATTGGCCGTGTACCGGATCAGAAAAATTTGGGAAAAAATATTTTTAATTTTCTAAAATAGCCATGTTTCAAGCCATTTACTATATTTTAATTAGTAGTATTTTTGGAAAATAGAAAAACGCGGTGGAATAGCCTTAAAAAGGGAATTTAATACCCGCCTCCAAGAGTTTTTTTAAAAAGAACATACTTCATACTGCAACGATTTTGGCGCCATGAACTGACCAATTAACATTATTATAATGTCATTACCTAATGCGGTATGAGAAAAGGTTTTTTTCTCAAAAATTGGGATTATTATTAGAAAATGAACCAAAAATTGCACCAAATAACAAAATACAAAATTCCAAAACTTGAAAATTTTGTGTTTTTTATTTTTTATTCTTCAAAGTTTTTCACGAAAACAAAAAATTTTTCTTCACATATTTTCCCACTATTGATGCCTTAAACCGACAAAAAAAAAATTTTAGACTTTGATCTTGTCCCCCCATCTCGTAAAAAAAAATTTAGTATTATTTACGGCAAATAAAATGATAGAAACATTCCATGAATTACGGTGCTTCACTAATATTGGCCTATTATGACAATCAATAACGCTAGATGCATATGGTTTGATGCAACATGGAGAAGATGCATAGACCCTTTTAACGGTGTATTTGGTATTTCAATATCTATAATATCGTGGTCTCAGTGATTTGATAAGTTTCACGAATCATTCCGTTAAAATTGGAAAAGATCGGGATTTCTTACCAATTACCGGCAAAACCATAATAAAGCTATATGTGCCGTTTTTTTTCAAATGAAAATTTTTATATACTTCAATAGTAAGCCTTCTTCAATATTCTACACTAACCCCATTGACTTAAAGTAAACCATTTCCGATTTAATGCACTATTTACCTATATCAGCCCCCCCGAAAATAACACTTCCCCTTTTGCCTGGTTAGCGCCGCGGGAGCTGCACCGAAACTCGGGGAATAATAAAAACGATGCTATGAAGTTCACGTTCCAGAGTTCGACCAGCGACAATGTTTTAGCCATAGAATCAGGCTAAATAGCGAATGTAACTCCCGCCTCCAAGAGTTTTTTAAAACGAAAACATACCTTCATAACTGCAACGATTTCGGCGCCTTGAAACTGACCATTACATTATTTATAATGTTCTTACCTAATGCGGTATGCGAAAGGTTTATTTCTCAAAAACTGGATTATTATAGAAATGAACCAGAAAATTGCACCAAAATAACAAAATTACAAAAATTCCAAAAACTTGAAAAGTTTGTGTTTTTATTTTGTATTCTTCAAAGTTTTCACGAAAAAACAAATAATTTTTTCTTCACCAATATTCCCACTATTGGTGCCTTAAAACCGGACAAAAATTTTAGACTTGATCTTCCGTCCGCCATCTTGTAACAAAAATATTTAGGTAATATTTACGGCAAATAAAATGGATAGAAACATTCACATGGAATTACGGATGCTTTCATTAATGATTGGCCTATTATGACATCAATAACGATAGATGAATTGGTTGATGCAAACATGGAGAAGATGCATAGAACTTTATAACGGGTGTATTTGGTATTTCAATATCCATAATATCGTGGTCTCAGTGATTTGATAAGTTTCACGAATCATTCCGTTAAACATTGGAAAGATCGCATTCTTACCCAATTACCGGGCAATACCATAATAAAGGCTATATGTGCCGTTTTTCTCAAATGAATAAAATATAATATAATTCAAAAGTAAGCCTTCTTCAATATTTCTAGACACTAAACCGCATGACTTAAAGGAAAACCATTCCGATTTAATGCAATCTTAACCTATATCAGCACCCCGAAAAATAACCACTTCCTTATGCCTGGTTAGCGCCGCGGGGAAGCTGCACCGAAAATCGGGGATAATTAAAAAACGATGGCTATTGAAGTTCCACGTTCCTGAGTTCGAACCAGCGACAATGTTTAGCCCAAAGAAAGGCTTAAATAGCAATACAACAATATTTTATTGTATTTTTCAACAATAAATGCATTTAAAAATT
The DNA here is from genome assembly GCA_024449915.1 of Sweltsa coloradensis. Lineage (NCBI taxonomy): Eukaryota > Metazoa > Arthropoda > Insecta > Plecoptera > Chloroperlidae > Sweltsa > Sweltsa coloradensis. The sequence goes on along the minus strand of JAMZAV010001944.1, from coordinate 134,420 downwards.
GAACTAAGTGCGGTAAATAATTTTTTACTGTAATTTTTGACACTTGTTATTAATTGCGAGCTCTTAAAAATACAATATTTTGATATTTTGTTTGCAAAATTCTAAATAGGACGTTTGTTAATGTCACAAACTTTTATGACCAATTTCAAGACCTATAACCCCATAAAAATGCAAAGGATACAGATTATATAGTGTTGTTTTAGGTTTTTTTCACAAGTTTGCGTTAGTCTTTTGTTGTTTTGACCAACTTACGGTGAAAACTAATTTTGGCACTACTTTAACTGGAGAGGTGTCATAGTGTTGAGAAACATATTTCTGAAATTTGTAGCCTGTTGTGCGGAAAAATACAAAACAAAAAAATCCCAGCCACGGCTGATAAATCCCCTCTAATAATTTTTGTACGGCTATGTTGTCATAGTATTTTATGCAATAAGGGAATATCCAAATTACTATTTTATAGTTTTATTTCAATTATTATAATATGTCTAATAGTCACTGCACTTTTTTTATTTAAAAAAAATGTAATTTGGTAATTTAAACAAGAAGTAAATTGGAACCCCCAGTTTTGCGCCCCAAAAACGAAGCGTGTGCCATCCCTTTGGGAACGGTACTTCGTTCATAACTGTGTTGAGTCAAGGCAATTAGAAAACTAAATGTCGTATATTTGTACATATTTACATACAGGACGGCGGTGCTCGCCCATCCGCCTCAACAACAAACACAACTCCCAGAGCCACTTCAACGATGTACATTTTCACTAATTTTTCTGTTTCTTTTTTGTATTGTGACAGTGAGATTTCGCGAGATCATTGTGATAAAGAATTAGAGCATTTTGTCTGGATTTTGCACAGCCTAGGACAAATCATGCTATTCTTTATCTACTAGGAAACGCTCAGTTGGACGCGTTGATAAGCGAGCACGTGCTTATAAGCTCGACCCCACATTGCACATTTTTAATTTAAAAAATTACGACGTTCGCGTTTCCAGTATTATTTATTATTGCCAAGGTATTTGGGTAAAACCGTGTTTAAATCTTTACTTAAAATCACCGCCATCTAGAGGACCTTGGACTCCTTGGAAAAACTATTTAAACTCTTTGTGGACAAATAATAGGACTGCTTCCTGAAAGTATTTTTGGAAACGTCTAGGTGGCAGTGAATTAATAAACTTCGCGCGTCTTTTCGTTGCCATGGGCAACGTTACTTTGTTATAATGTAATTTCACAATCTACAACTACTTATCGGATCAAAAGAAAATTACATAGTCGTGACCGGACGACATTTCTAAATGATTTGCTATTCTCAGAATTTTGTCGCCGTGAGTTTGAAAAAAAAACTTTTCGATTAACTTAATGTAATTTTTACTTTTTGAACGATTTGCCACAAAAAACTAATGCGCATTCAATTTTCCGAGAACCAAAAGGCTGCGGGATGGTGAAAATTTCAACCGATCCGAGCCTCCGTTCGACCGCATCACTGAGCCAAAAAGCTGGCCACGACCTTTCCGTTGCCATGGTACCGTACTTTGTTATATGTAATTTTCCATCTTAAACTACTTATCGGATTCAAAAATAAAATTAACATATTCGTGATCGGACGGACATTCTAAATGATTTGGCCATCTCAGATTTTGTCGCCGTGAAGTTTTGAAAAAAAAAAAACTTTCGATTAACTTTAATGTAACTTTTTAACTTTTTGAACGATTTTGCCACAAAACTAATGGCATTCAATCGAGAACGAAGCTTGCGGATGGTCAAAATTTCAACTCGATCCGAGCCTCCGTTCGAACGTTATGGCGAGACATACAAAAAAAAAACAAAAAAAACAAAACAAAACCAGTGACTAATTTTTCCGGCAGAGTCAAATGGAAATGCTCGCTTCGCTCGCTTAACAATAGGCTTTAATTAGTCATCAAAGTAAGGTTTTTGTGCGGGATGTGTGTCAGAACACGGAAGTGCAGGTTAGGGTTGCAAGCTAAGCCAAGGGCTTGTCAAGTGAGTAACTTTAGTATTCACATACCAAGGCCTATATCCTACACGAACGATTGGCCTAGACTGTTGTATTATAAATAATTTTCTACGGCTAGGCCTAGACCTAGAAATGTTTCAGTTTTGTTTTTGATTGCAATTTCAACTTTTCTCGTTTTCTGGCTAGGCGTTAAATGTAAAATGTCCGCCGTCTGTTTACATTACTGTAGGCAACGCTAGGCGCTGCTTTGTTTAAAACACCGCCGTCTCGATGTATGTATGTATGTGTATCCAGACGGCGTTGGTTCAACACAGTTCTGACGTCATAGCCGTTTTTGCCGCTCTTAGAATATTTAAAAAAAAAATGCTGTTTTAAAGCGGCTATAAATTATTGGATTATTATTTCACGGAAAAACAAAGTACACATTTGTTATCGACACGAAATACTTTTTTCTAAAAAAATCTATTTGTACAGTATTTGACGAAATGGAATATTCCCTATTCAAAACAAGTTCTATAATTTCCCAGAAATAATCAAATAATCCAGAAATAAACAAATCTATCCCGACCGTTGTTTGAACCCGCGGGACTCCAACATTCCGGGTATAAAGGCACAACTAGAGTAGTTATCGCGAGACATACAAAACAAAAAAAAAAACAAACAAAAACAAACAAACAAAAAAAAAACAAAACCAGTGACTAATTTTTCCGGCAGAGTCAAATGGAAACGCTCGCTTCGCTCGCTTAATAAATAATATTGGAAACATGGCCCTGTGGACAGCGAACGTCGCAAATTTTAAAATTTAAAAAAATGTGCAATGTGGGTCCATAGCTATAGCACGTGCTCGCTTATCAACGCGTCCAACTGAGCGTTTCCTAGTGTAACTTTGTAACTTTTTGAACGATTTTGTTACAACACTAATGGCATTCAATCCAGATCGAAGCTTGCGGATGGTCCAAATTTCAACTCGATCCGAGCCTCCGTTCGAACGTTATGGCGAGACATACAAACTCATTGCCATTGTAACGTTAATTTTTGTTATAATGTAATTAAGCGAGCGAAGCGAGCGTTTCCATTTGACTCTGCCGGAAAAATTAGTCACTGGTTTTGTTTTGTTTTTTTGTTTGTTTGTATGTCTCGCCATAACGTTCGAACGGAGGCTCGGATCGAGTTGAAATTTTGACCATCCGCAAGCTTCGTTCTCGATTGAATGCCATTAGTTTTGTGGCAAAATCGTTCAAAAAGTTAAAAAGTTACATTAAAGTTAATCGAAAGTTTTTTTTTCAAACTAAACGGCGACAAAATCTGAGATAGCCAAATCATTTAGAATGTCCGTCCGGTCACGAATATGTTAATTTTATTTTGATCCGATAAGTAGTGTAGATGAAAATTACATTATAACAAAAGTAACGTTGCCATGGCAACGAAAAGACGCGCGAAGTTTCTAATGCACTGCCACCTAGAAGTAATCAAAATACTTTCGAGGAAGCAGTCGATTATTTGTCACCAAAGAGTTTAAATAGTTTTCCCAAGGAGTCAAGGTCCTCGAGATGGCGAGGATTTTAAAGTAAAGATTTACACACGGGTTTACCCAAATACCTTGGCAATAATAAATAATATTGGAAACATGGCCCTGTGGACAGCGAGCGTCGCAAATTTTAAAATTTAAAAAAATGTGCAATGTGGGTCTAGCTATAGCACGTGCTCGCTTATCAACGCGTCCAACTGAGCGTTTCCTAGTTTCCATCTACACTACTTATCGGATCAAAATAAAATTAACATATTCGTGACCGGACGGACATTCTTAATGATTTGGCCACCTCAGATTTTGTCGCCGTTTAGTTTGAAAAAAAAAACTTTCGATTAACTTTAATGTTACTTTTTAACTTTTTGAACGATTTTGCCACAAAACTAATGACATTCAATGGGGAACGAAGCTTGCGGATGGTCAAAATTTCAACTCGATCCGAGCCTCCGTTCGAACGTTGTGGCGAGACATTCAAACAAACAAAAAAAAATTTTTTTTTGTTTTTTTGTTTTTTGTTTTGTTTGTTTGTATGTCTCGCCATAACGTTCGAACGGAGGATCGGATCGATTTGAAATTTCGACCATCCGCAAGCTTTGTTCTCGATTGAATGCCATTAGTTTTGTTGCAAAATCGTTCAAAAAGTTAAAAAGTAACATTAAATTTAATCGAAAGTTTTTTTTAAAAAACTAAACGGCGACAAAATCTGAGGTGGCCAAATCATTTAGAATGTCCGTCCGGTCACGAATATGTTAATTTTATTTTGATCCGATAAGTAGTGTAAATGGAAATTACATTATAACAAAAGTAACGTTGCCATGGCAACGAAAAGACGCGCGAAGTATCTAATGCACTGCCACCTAGAAGTAATCAAAATACTTTCGCGAAACAGTGTATTATTTGTCACCAAAGAGTTTAAATAGTTTTCCCAAGGAGTCAAGGTCCTCTAGATGGCGGTGGATTTTATCCACAAAGTAAAGGTTTACACACGGGTTTACCCAAATACCTTGGCAATAATAAATAATATTGAAAACATGGCGCCGTAGACAGCGAACATCCGCCAGGAAACAAGCGATATTTCACCCCCACTGTTCCCTACCACCCTTAACTTTGGGGAAAACGTTAGGTCGTATTTAATACAATTTGAATATTTTAATTGCTGATTAAAATTATGCGTCAATGTGTTATAGTCCGGTCAACAAATCATTCATACAAAAACCCAAGACGACATTACCCATAGGAAATTTATTATAAACGTTGTATATTGCCAACTACATATTGTAAACAAAAACAAAAGATGGTAGCTTTTGTTTCTAGACAATCTGTTAAAAGGCACTGTATCCACCTTTTCACATATTTCACGTATTTCGCGCTTTGATATGAAACAAACAACAAAACTATGTGATATCCCCCCCCCCCCCCCCAATGCAAAAATTTGTAAAAAAAAAAAAAAAAAAAACGGCAGCCAATCTCTCCTTCAAAAGTCTTCGGCTGTGAATGCTGTGATACATAGAAGTTGCATGAGCCAAGCATTTCTTTCTTTCTCCCTAGTTTCGCATTGAAAAAAAGTAAGACCATTTCGCCTGTTGACGAGCGCCAAGCCAACCAGTTTCGTGGTAAAAAAAGTAAAGATTTTAAACTTAAAATAATGAAAAAAATTACTTGGCCATTGACTTTTTAGAGTTCTCGTCATGAATCAAATTTGATTGCCATTTTTTTATGATTTTGAGTTTAAAATATTTACTTTTATTACCACGAAAATGGTTGGCTTGGCGCTCGTCAACAGGCGAAATGATCTTACTTCTTTTCAATGCGAAACTAGTGAGAAAGAATAAAATGCTTGGCTCAACTTCTTTATCTCACAGCATTCTCTACCGAAGACTTTTGAAGGAGAGCTTGGCTGCCGTTTTTCTTTACAAATTTTTGTATTTGGGGGTGTACCGAAATGTAAATTGAAATCACGATTATTTAAAAGTTAGTGTAATAAGTTGTATTTTAAATGAAAAAGTAGTCTACGTGCTTCTAACCATTCGAGACTTAGGGCTAACCCTTGCGTCATGTGTCCACTTTATGGTACACTTACAGGCCCCATTCTTTCATTTAAAATTTTCTTTCTTGTGATAACCATAGCACACATTTTTCTTTATTTTATTTCTTTTCTTACGTTCAACATCCGTAAACAAAACGCATCACGCCGAAAACAACATTTTAGGTACATCTACACTTTTTTCCTCGTTATTTGCCGCTGTGTCTACCTGAGTGATCACTACTGCTAGGGTTCTACGTTCCGCCAACAGGGCCGCGCTAGTGTGCTTTCGGGTACCAAATAGCATGTTCTATGTGTGCACACCAGATTTTACCCTAACATATACCCTAACAGGTTCAGAAGATAAAATTTATATTTGACCAAATTCCTACGGGTGTTATGGCCATGGACCGCGGTATTGATAGCGCATCGAGCAAACGTCTGACACTGCTCACCGCACAATTGTATTGCTTGTCATGTAGCGTTCGGCCATTATTACATACAAAGACAGTACAGGATATAAAATGGAAGTGATTTTTCATGCCCTACAACTTTTATTTGAAAAGAAATTCATCAAGTCGTTAGTTTTTATTTCATTGTTATTAATATGCTAACAATTCAGATAATTTAAAAAAAGAAAGTAAACATTTGCATCAAGGACCGTAGGTCGCCGGAGAATCAAAACAGGGCGCACAAAAACGCATTAATTATCAAACGACCGTTTCTTTACAAACATTTAAAAATGAATTTGAGCTATTTTGGTCCAATACTTCATTCAATATTGCTAAATTTCCATTCTTTGACAAAACCAAAATATCAAAAAATTATATTTCAAAATGTTGGAAAACCCGCAAACGGATGTTTTGGGATTCTGTTGGGGATGTTCAGGAGATCTACCTGATCAAATCCTAAGTGGTCCAAGCTTGTTTAATGTGTGGGTTCGGGCCATATTTGACCTAATTGCAGTGTACTAATAAGGAATGTCTCTGCAAAAATTCTGCTTCTTCGCAATTTTTTCTTCTAAACGCTAAAAGGTTTTATTTGACAGGATAAAATTCGATCTGATAGTATTGTGACTTATAAGGAGCAATTATTTAAACACATTTTATTATATTTTATTTGACTTCCACGATTTATATTCTTATTGATTTATTGAACAAAATTATATAATATGCTACAAATAATACAATATAATGTGCAAAACACAATATGCTTTTAAGAATAAAATGATTGAGATTTGGTAATAATTCCTCAAACAAACAAAAATATTAGTTTGTCACTATATTTTTCTTTAATTAAAATCGGGTACTTACAAATGAAAAAAAAATATAACAATGTATAACATAGTCGTAGCTTGGAACGAAAGCTTTTAACCTGTAGCTTTGAGGTAAACTAAACGCCCACAATCGTTTTCAGGTCACTGCGTAATAACCGCACTCGGATCCACAGAAACCTGTTCATTGCCATGGTGATCCAAGTGGTGATACGACTAACGCTGTACATCGACCAGGCGGTGATCAGGAACCAGGGACAGGAGGCGCCGACGCCGGGAGTCAGGCGCAAGCAGGGCATAGACAATACGGTCAGTACAATAGAGTAGCACGATACATCCAGGTGGTGGTACGTGGTGGTTATTTTTACACACAAGACTAACTATCATTTGCAGACGTTCATGCGGCAATTTATTGTGCCGCTGTAGCAGTGGTTAGATATTTGGTAAAATCTGCAACATCTCCAAAGACAAAACAGGAGAAGAAAAGTACGAAATGGGAAAAGCGACTAGTTGGGAGAATCGTTGAGTTTAGGAAAGATATCGGTCGACTGCAACAATACCGAATGGGTAATAGATCTAAAAATGTGATAAGATACTGCCAAAATATATTTGAAAGATTCAAGGTTCACACAAAGCATGAAACACTTAACGAATTTATTCACGAATATTTAGCTAAGCTAATATCTAGCTAAGAGATTAAAAATATATAAAACATGTAGTATTAGAAAAGAACAAAACCGAATGTTTAAAGAAAAGGAAAAACAGTTAAACCAAAAACTATCTAGTATTGAAGAAATAATAGGAAATAGAACACCAACTAAGACAGAGATAGAAGAGTTTTGGACAGGAATATGGGGTAACCAGGTTGCACACAACCAGGATTTACAATGGATTCAAGACGAAATAGCTAGGATGAGCGATATTAATGAGATGAGTTTCGAAGGTATAACTATTGATGAATTTAAGTCGACAATCAGTGCTACACATAGCTGGAAAGCACCAGGTAATGATAATATTCAAAAATTTTTGTATAAGAAATTCAATACTACTCACAATCAAATAAGAAAATGTCTCAACGAGTTTATAAATGGAGTTAAAGAAATACCCGAATTCTTTACGGAAGGAGTAACCTTTCTCAAACCGAAGGATAATGACACGAAGAACCCAAGTAAATATCAGCCAATGGACAACTAGTCAAAGGCGGGGCTTAGCTAGTTCCGAAAAATCCAACAGATAGCGCCGCGAACTGTGGGACAAGCTGCAACCTAAGTGTGGTTGGCGCAATGGACTTCAACGTGTTTTTACGCCTGTACGGGTGGAAAAAATCCTTGAATTTTTTTTTTTTTTTTAAATGGGCTTAGCCAAAGACTATGTAGATCAAGAAGGAAGCCAGCTGCTTTTTAGGGAAGACTGTTTGTCCTATATTATGTCCTAGAGGATGTGTGGACTTCGGAAAACGGTGGTCATCATAGTCCTAGGCCTACACGGCTAGGACTAGACACACCTCTTTGCTAAGATTTAGGCCTAGACATGTACCCCTCTTTATAGTTCAAACACAGTTTAGGCCTTTAACCTTGGAAGCTTTAGATCTAGGCCTACCTTAAAAGCAAAATCAAGGCTATACTGTTAATTTTAACCTACCAATAAGCAGAAAGAGACCTACCCTAACTACTAGATATAGGCCTACTTTTATTATCATAGGGGTCAACTGTGCTATGTAAACATAAAACTAACTATGTATGCAATACTGAATGGAAATAAAGCAGCATTCTATTCTATTCTAGCTAGATCTAGGCCCTACACCTAAACAAGAGTAGCCTGTCTAGTGCTTAGGCCTCTCTCTTGTGCAGAATTATAGGGCCGCGTCAAACAGGTCTACTCATTATCGCCTGCCTGCTACAAGCATTAAGTTTAGAATGAAGATAGTTTGGCCAGTCCGGGAAATAAAAAAATGGGTAAACACATGGGCAGGGCTCCATCTCGCAAACACTTTAGTTTGCCATGAGGAATTTGCTTGTAATCGGAATCCACGAAATGCAAAGAACATTATAGGCCTACAAGCATGGTATCACATGTCTTCGTAAAACATTTCTTATCTATCTGATTTTAACTTCCCACGTCTTATTTCTTAACTTGATATCCTTCAGAAACGAGTGTAAAGACACCCCTCCTATTTTAGCTCTTGACGAACATCGTGAAACAACACAATATTGAACCATTTCAATCCAGAAATCCAGTCTTTAGTGTGGTACAGTAAGGCTGTCAGTTAAAATCGTCCCACAGTAGGGCCATCTTTGATCACATGTTTGAGTCGTGACGTCAGGGGGCGGAGTTAGACTACTCGTCCATTACATGTCTACCAACTATATATAAAATTTTGACTTCATGCATAACAAATAAAGTATAAAATCACTGCGAAGAACACTGTCAATATCATGGCCGAGGAACAAAAAGAATGCTGTAAGAACTCACAGGGATGTAAGAACAACTTATTATCGACTCTACTGTAATGAATCAGGCACACAATAAGAAAAGAAATATTCAAGTAAACTACATTGACTACAAGAAAGCTTATGACTCAACACCACATACATGGCTTATTCAGATTTTACAAATATATAAAATCAACCCAGTAATTGTAAACATTTTGAAGTCAGTAATAGAGACATGGAGAACAACACTAAAACTAAATATGAAAAACCAGCAGATAACTACAGATCCAATACAAATTAAACGTGGCATTTTCCAAGGTGACTCATTAAGTGCATTATGGTTTTGTCTGTCATTTGTCAACCCACTGTCGCATATGCTTAACGAATCAACATACGGATTTAAAATTAAGGACAATTATATGGTATGTCACACAATTTCTCACCTATTCTACATGGATGACCTAAAGTTGTATGCATCAAATTGTGTTCAACTAAACAGTTTAGTCAATACAACATAAGAATTTAGTCAAGATATCTGCATGGAGTTTGGAGTAGACAAATGTAAGACGAAACATATCGAAAAGGGTAAAGTTACGCAAGCAGAAGAGTTCCAGCTAGATAATGGAAAAAGGATTGGTTTGATGGACGATAACGATGTATACAAATATTTAGGATTCTCACAAGCTGCCAGAATTGAACATAAAGTTATGAAAGCAAAATTGATAGATACATACAAGAAACGACTAAAGTCTATCCTCAAGACGCAACTAAACGGTAAAAACAAGATCACAGCAATAAAAAAATATGCTATACCAGTACTGACATATTCATTCGGAATCATTAAATGGACGCAGACAGACATCCACGCGTTGGAAATATTAACTCGTACTACACTTACCAAAAACAGAATACATCATCCTTAATCAGCAACAGAGAGATTGACACTTTCAAGAGTAAAAGGAGGACGGGGCCTAATTGATCTGAACAACTTATATTATAAACAAATAGACATTTTAAGAAAATACTTTTTTACAAAGAGTAACCAATCCACACTACATAGGGCTGTGGTGCTAGCTGACAAATCATTAACTCCACTCAATCTAGCAAAAAAATGTTAATCTACAAGGGTACCTCATAACTGACGCTTCAAAAGAGTTACGTCTCTCAGAAAAGACCCTACACAAGAGACATTATGATGAACTACACAAAGATCACGTAGATATTAAAGCATCAAATAGGTGGTTAAACAACGGGGAACTATTTGGTGAAACAGAAGGTTTTATGATGGCTATTCAAGACAGAGTGATTGCGACGAACAATTATAAAAAATACCTAATACAAGATGCGACAGTAAACGATCAATGTAGAAAATGTAGTGTAAGAGGTGAAACAATCGAACACATCATATCCGGGTGCCAGTCACTATGTCAAACAGATTACCTCTTTATACATAACCAAGTAGCTAACATTATTCATCAAAAACTAGCAATCAAGTACAACCTCATTGACACACACACACCTTACTACAAATACAAACCAGAGAAAGTACTAGATAGTAAAGATTTCAAATTATATTACGACCGCACAGTTATAACAGACCAAAGAGACACACAGATGCACATATACATCACAACAGACCGGATATAATTATAATTGACAAGAAGAAACAAGAAACTACCCTTATTGACGTCGTCGAGACCACGTGGAAGAAAAAAATTACAAGTATAGTGAACTTGCAATTGAGATCAAGAAGATGTGGAATCAGAAAAAGGGAAATACAATCCCATTCATTATATCAGCCAACGGCATCATACCGAAGAAGCTACATGAAAGCATTAAACAACTAGATCACTCAAGATCAATCGAGACTCAAAAGGCAGTAATACTCTACACGTGTAGAATAGTTCGTAAATTTCTAAACTAAGAATGATACTTTGAGATTCCGAGACAGCTTCCATCCTGACATGGTTTTCGTGTTTTCCCATAGTCCGAAGAGCAAATGCTAGGATGGCGATGAGAAATCGGCAACGACCATGCCACGACCGTACACAGCAGAAAGAAAACATCATCTACAAACAATATTATAAATGACTTATTTTAGTTAGAGTTAAGACAAAGTAATAATGTATGTAATAGTTACACATGGAAGTACTTGACGTAAGTCCGTACAACATGTTAGCTCCGGTTTTAACCGAGTTTGTATGTAATACATCCAATGTTATAATAATAATAATAATAATAATAATAATAATAATAATAATAATAATAATAATAATAATAATAATAATAATAATAATAATAATAATAATAATAATAATAATAATAATAATAATAAAGGAAAAACAGTTTTACCAAAAACTATCTAGTGCCGAAGAAATAACAGGAAATGGAACACCAACTAAGACGGAGATAGAAGAGTTTTGGGCAGGAATATGGGGTAACCCGGTAGCACACAACCAGGATGCACAATGGATTCAAGACGAAAGAGCTAGGATGAGCGATGTTATTGAGATGTGATTCGAAGGTATAACTGTTGATGAATTAAAGTCGACAATCATTGCTACACATAGCTGGAAAGCAGTGTTGTAAAAGTTACTTTTGTAAAGTAATTCAGTTACAGTTACAGTTACTTGCTTGCCAAAGTAATTGAGTTACAGTTACAGTTACTTTATGAAGTAACTGAGTTACTTTTTAAGTTACTTTCTTAAAAATGCATTACTAACAGCGTGACGAACAGATTTTTTTTTTATAAAAAAATATTACTCAAACTGTTTTTATCCTTCATTACTACTACTCATTATGGAACAAAACAATTAATATTTTTTAGTTATATTAATAATAATTGTAATTATAATAATAATAGTACAGATGATGCAACCACCAACCCTTGCTCATGAAAATAAATTGCAACATTAGAAAATATCGTTTTTATTAGTTTTAACGATGTAGCATAGTGGGTGAAACCAACTAATCTGATAATGATAATTAGAAAAATATGGAAGAGCAAAATATTTGTATCAGGTTATGTGGTGAAGACATTACATTAATTATTATATTATTATAATTATTAGGCCTAGTTCTGAGGACTCTACATTGACAACTGCTTATCGAGGGACATCCATTCTGATTATGAAGCAAATTAAATAAGCTCTTATATTATATAATAATACTACGTAAAATGAAAACATTCAGATAGGAATTTGCTATTGATAGTATACTATGCCCTGATTGAGTCACATTTGAGCTATGGATTAATAGTGTGGGGTAATACATTTAAAAACATTTTCATCGGATCTTTGTCATGCAAAAAAAGCTGTAAGAATAATAGGAAAAACTAAGAAGCACTGTGTAGTGTCAGCTGTCAGCTTGGTTTTTGCCAAATGCCAACATAAAAAAGTGTAACAAAATTTACTCCTGAAGGAATGAAACTAAATTCAATACAATCTACTGTTTAATCTTCTGATGGGTTTTTATTTCACTATCTTTGATTCTGCAGACACTTATTTAATTGGATGAGCGAAGCGAAGACTTCAATTTCACTGATCCCCCAAAAAACGGCATATGCGATATTGATAAAAATTTGAGGGGACCTTCAAAATCTGTGAACTTAGACTTTCCACGATTTTGAGTACAATTGATCAAATATTTCTTATGATTATAGTACTTTTACGTTTTATTTTTATATTTGGCAAACGGCTACTTCGATCGTAATGAAACTTTATGGGAACGTTTAAAATCACTGAAATTATATATTTTATGATTCTAGAGACATTTAAAGAAATATTTCTCATAGAAATCGTACTTTTACGATTTTTTCCGGTTCATAATACAATATTTTCGTGACATTTGGGACGATTCTGACCGAACGGGTAGGGCTACAACGTTCATATTTTACATTGACATTAAGATTATGGTGATGTAGTGCCTTTTGAAAGAAAAAGTTGAAAATGTTGGTCAAAATTCATAGAAATAAAGGTTTTAATATAAGCCTTCTACACGTGTATAATTAACAAGTAATATCAAGTAACTATAGAAAAAGTAATGAGATCCCACTAAAAAACGTAATCATTGGACAGAAATATTTAAAAAGCTCATCCATAACGCGACTGGAAAAAGCGTTCGCGAAGCGGCCTAGTAGAATTTAAAGGAATTGTCTATCTATTGCAATTTTTCGTTGCAACTAGCAGTTGCTTTGATTTATTGTTGTCATGTTGACCAAGACAAATTCAGCAATAGGAATGCAAGTTGAGTTAGCAGAAAAATCTCGTTCCATACTAGAGGTCAAAAAATTTCAGACGTTGTGATATTATTTTTATTTTTATATTACTGAACTGTAAACAAGAATGGTTGGCAAAAGTAACTGTTAAAAAGTAACTGAAAACTGAGTATACTTTTAAAAGTAATTCAGTTACAGTTACAGTTACCTTAAAATAAAAGTAATTGAAATAGTAATTCAATTACTCAAAAAGTAACTAATTACTTTTACTCAATTACTTTTACTCAGTTACTTTACAACACTGCTGGAAAGCACCAGGTAATGATAATATTCAAAATTTTTGGTATAAGAAATTCAATACTACTCACAATCAAATTAGAAAATGTCTAAACGAGTTCATAAATGGAGAAAAAGATATACCCGAATTCTTCACCGAAGGAGTCACGTTTCTCAAACCGAAAGACAACGACACTAAAAATCCCGCTAAATATCGGCCAATTACATGTCTACCAACTATATATAAAATATTGATTTCATGCATAACAATAAAAGTATATAAGCATTGCGAAGAATACAATATCATGGCCGAGGAACAAAAAGGATGCTATACGAACTCACAGGGATGTAAAGAATAACTCATTATCGACTCTACTGTAATGAACCAGGCACACAATAAGAAAAGGAATATTCACGTAAACTACATTGACTACAAGAAAGCTTATGACTCAACACCACACACATGGCTTATTCAGATTTTACAAATATATAAAATCAACCCAGTAATTGTAAACTTTTTGAAGACAGTAATGAAGACATGGAGAACAACACTAAAACTAAATATGAAAAACCAGCAGATAACTACAGATCCAATCCAAATTAAACGTGGCATTTTCCAAGGTGACTCATTTAGCGCATTATGGTTTTGTCTGTCATTAAACCCACTGTCGCATAAGCAACATACGGATTTAAAATTTAGGACAATAATATGGTATGTCACACAATTTCTCACTTATTTTACATGGATGATCTACGCTGAGCCTGGCAATCTCGGCAAAAAATAGTTTCGTGCCCTAGATATCGGTGTGAAGAACACCACTCAACCCGACATTGTTGGAAATGAGTTTTGATTATTATTATTATTTAAATATGTATTTTTTATTGAGATCAAGATGGCCGTGTTTGTTAGATGTGTCGACCTTGGCTGGGAGACGGAGTTTTATGTTTTGTTTGGTTTGTTGCCTTTTGAAGGGTACTGAAAGTACCCGAAATATTGCTTTACCTTTAATTTAATATATTAATTTAATAAAAGAACATGATGAGTCCAATTATTGTTTATACTAATTAAACCTAACTGTTCTAAGAATCTCAGTAGTTATAAAAAAAAAAAAGTATAGTGAACTTGCAATTGAGATCAAGAAGATGTGGAAACAGAAAAAGGTAAATACAATCCCATACGTGATATCGGCTAATGGCATCATACCGAAGAAGCTACATGAAAGCATTAAACAACTAGATCTTCCACCCAATGTTTACATCGAGACTCAAAAGGCAGTAATACTCAACACGTGTAGAATAGTTCGTAAATTTCTAAACTAAGAATGATACTTCGAGATTCCGAGACAGCTTCCATCCTGACATGGTTTTCGTGGTTTCCCATAGTCCGAAGAGCAAATGCTTGACGAGAAATCGGCCACGACCGTACACAGCAGAAAGAAAACATCATCTACAAACTATATTATAAATGACTTATTTTAGTTAGAGTTAAGACAAAGTAATAATGTAGGTAGGTAATATAGATACACATGGAAGTACTTGACGTAAGTCCGTACAACATGTTAGCTCCGGTTTTGACCGAGTTTGTATGAAATACATCCAATAAAATAATAATAATAATAATAATAATAATAATAATAATAAATAATAATAATAATAATAATAATAATAATAATAATAATAATAATAATAATAATTACAATAATAATAATTATAACAATAATAATAATAATTTTGTTTTATTAATAATAAAGCATATCATTACACATCAAACATATTCTTTTTGATTCGATCACCCACAAAGCTTCATGAGAAGCTTGTCTGTGGGCTATTTATAATATACAAAATTACGGACAATGTAAGAGCATAAAAATCAATATCAAATTATGTCAGACACAGGACATTAAACTAAATACTAAATAATATTATATAATCGATACAATATGTCAATAATCGTAAACACATTGGGCAGTTGCCAAATTATTATCAGTTATGAATACATTCAGCCAGCTCATTAAAATAGTACATATAACAACTAAATAAATAATAATATTAGATAAATGTAATACAAAATTAGAAACGTCATACAAAATTAAACGTCATTAAACAAGAGAAAGTCTTTTACTTTTAACGAAACTTTACTAATTTTATCTAAATCTTTTAGTTCTTTAGGCAATAAATTGAAACTCTGCGGTACACTAGTTTTTAACGTCCTTTCACCATATTTGTTTACACAAAGTGGAACTCGAAATTTATTAGCGTCCTTCGTTCTTGTGGAGATGTTATGGTCGATTTCGATTTTATACTCATTACTATAATAATAACTTAAGATTAACCTATACGTTAACAACTTATTTACAGGGAGCAAACAAGTTATTTCGAAAAGTTCATTTGAGGAACACCGCTCAGTTATGTAATTAGGAAGGATAGTTTTTAAAATCTTTATCTGCAAGTTGGAAATTTGATTTATGTACACATTTGAGGCATTTTCCCAGGCCAACACAGCATAAGAGATGATTGACTCAACTAAAGAAATATAAACCGTTCGCAGTAAGTTGTAAGGGAGAATGTACTTTAAGTGGTATAATTGTGCTGCACATGGGCGAATCCGATTACATAACTTAATGATATGATATGATTTTCCCACGAAAAGCACTTGTCAATTTCAATACCAAGGTACACATGACTATACACTGACTCAATAATTTGTTTACAAGTGCAGTTAATTCCACAATTTCTTACGGTAACGTTATTGTGCAAACAATCAACTGAATGTGATACGACTTCAACTAATGAGTTATGGTCAACATTTAATGGACTGGATATGTGTACTATCTTAGTTTTTAATGCATTTACAATAGACCCACCGTCGTGCGTCCATCTCAACAAATTAACGTAGTCTTCTTGTAAATAACTTACCGCAGTTGCCAGTATCTAATGTACCGCAACGAGTGCTGAATCATCGGCAAAGAAATACGCATAACATTTTTTTAAATATCGCGTCATCCCATTTACATATATCAAGTACAATAATGGCCCTAAAATTGATCCTTGTGGCACCCCTGATTTTATTAATTTAGTCACGCTGTAAACGTTGCCGATTTTCACAACTAACTTCCTATTTTCCAAATAGCTCTTGAACCATTGTAGTAAGGGGCCTCTTACCCCAACATTTTCCAAAGCTAACAATAATTTCTTGTGATTTAGAGTATCAAACGCTTTAGTAAAATCTACAAACATGCACACGACATGGAAAATTGTCATTTAACTTTGTATTTACAAGATTCGAGAATTTTAATAGAAGGTCAGAAGTGCTTTTCTTTTTCTGGAAGCCAAATTGGTTTTTACTAATAATATCAAATTTGGACAGGTAATCGCTCAAACATCCAGCCACATACCGTTCCATTATTTTATTAACAACCGATAATAATGCGATTGGACGATAATTTGAATATTCGTAGTGGCTTCCTTTTTTGTAGACCGGCCTTACTACCGATGTTTTCAACAATTCTGGAACAACCCCTTCTTTAATCGATAAATTTATTAATAAAGCAATTACTGGACTGATCTGGCATTTGATATTCTGTAGATCTTTAACTCTTATTTCGTCAAAACCAGCCTGTTTTTCGGAGTTCATTTCCGTAATGATTTCTTTCACTGTTTCCGCATCAACCGGGGGAATGTAAATTGATTGCTTCTGATCGTAGTTTAAACTTTTTTCTCTTTGATCTGTTTTTACGCACGTCACATCACAGTTATGAATGATATTTTCCACCTCCTCCACAAATACGTTTGCAAAGGAATTTGCTACATATTCAGAACTCTCATTTTTACCTAAAAACTTGTTAATGACCTGATCTACCGACTCTTTCTTTTTCTTTCCAATTATTGTATTAATCGTTTGCCACGTTTCTTTTAGATTGCCCCTGCTCCTTTCCAAATTTTTTTTTTTTTTTTTTAAAAGCTCACGATATTTTTTTGTACTCTGCCCGATACACCGCTTTGACAAGATTTAGATTTTTACATTTTTTCCATTTATGAAAACATCGGTCTCTATTTGCCATCATTTCTAGCAACTCCGACGTCATCCATGATTTTTCCCCCTTTTTGCATTATTCTTTTCTTTAACGAAAACGGCCCGTTTAAAAAATAAATATAGCGAGTTGTACAAAATCTCTCAGCTATTTGCGGAAAGCAACAAGTCCCACTGTATGGTTTTTAGGATACGCAACAGTTTCTTTTCATCTTGGTGGCAGAAGAGTTCCATCAGCTAGATGATGGAAATAGGATTGGAATAATGGACGATAACGATGTATACAAATATTAAGGATTCTCACAAGCTGCCAGATTTGAACATAAAGTAATGAATGCAAAATTGATAGATACATACATACAAGAAACGACTAAAGTCTATCCTCAAGACGCAACTAAACGGTAAAAGCAAGATCACAGCAATAAATACTTAATATGCTATACCAGTACTGACATATTCATTCGGAATCATTAAATGGACGCAGACAGACATCCACGCGTTGGAAATATTAACTCGTACTACACAAACCAAACACAGAATACATCATCCTAAATCAGCAATAGAGAGAATGACACTTCCAAGAGAAAAAGGAGGACGAGGCCTAATTGATCTGAACAACTTATATTATAAACAAATAGACATTTTAAGAAAATACTTTATTACAAAGAGTAACCAATCCACACTACATAGGGCTGTGGTGCTAGCTGAGTCTGACAAATCATTAACTCCACTCAATCTAGCAAACAAAAATGTTAATCCACAAGGGAACCTCATAACTGACGCTGCAAAAGAGTTACATCTCTCAGAAAAGACCCTACACAAGAGACATTATGATGAACTACACAAAGATCAAGTAGATATTAAAGCATCAAATAGGTGGTTAAACAACGGGGAACTATTTGGAGAAACAGATGGTTTTATGATGGCTATTCAAGACAGAGTGATTGCGACGAACAATTATAAAAAAACACCTAATACAAATGCGACAGTAAACGATCAATGTAGAAAATGTAGTGTAAGAGGTGAAACAATCGAACACATTATATCCGGGTGCCAGTCACTATGTCAAACAGATTACCTCTTTATACATAACCAAGTAGCTAACATTATTCATCAAAAACTAGCAATCAAGTACAACCTCATTGACACACACACACCTTACTACATATACAAACCAGATAAAGTACTAGATAGTAAAGATTTCAAATTATATTACGACCGCACAGTTATAACAGACCAAACGATACATCACAACAGACCGGATATAATAATAAATGACAAGAAGAAACAAGAAACTACCCTTATCGACGTTGCTATCCCAATGTGCCATAACGTCGAGACCACGTGGACGAAAAAAATTGACAAGTATAGTGAACTTGCAATTGAGATCAAGAAGATGTGGAATCAGAAAAAGGTAAATACAATCCCATTCATTATATCAGCCAACGGTATCATACCGAAGAAGCTACATGAAAGCATTAAACAACAAGATCACTCAAGATCGATCGAGACTCAGAAGGCAGTAATACTCAACACTTGTAGAATAGTTCGTAAATTTCTAAACAAAGTATGATATTATTTACTACAGTTCAGAAATTAAAAAAGTCCGCCCCAACCCAACAATTGTAGTAAATAATTACAATTACACCTACGGGAGTGTTTCCCGACTAAACAAATCGAGAAACAAAGAATGAGACTTAGAGATTCCGAGACAGCTTCCATCCTGACATGGTTTTCGTGGTTTCCCATAGTCCGAAGAGCAAATGCTAGGATGGCGATGAGAAATCGGCCACGACCGTACACAGCAGAAAAAAAACATCATCTACAAACAATATTATAATTTATTAATGACTTATTTTAGTTAGAGTTAAGACAAAGTAATAATGTATGTTATAGGTACACATGGAAGTACTTGACGTAAGTCCGTACAACATGTTAGCTCCGGTTTTAACCGAGTTTGTATGAAATACATCCAATAAAATAATAATTACTTCTAACAGAATACCGACTTCATCACCCCAGAGCGGCGGTCGAACGGACGATATTGTCTAGGTTACGTAGTGGAAGAGGGATTATTGATTTAAATAACGCACGTATTAAGCAAATCAAATTGTTAAGGGAATACTTCTATAGTAAAAATACTTCGCGATTACATACAGCTGTAGTGCAAGCGGATGTCAACCTCACACCGTTAGATCTGCACAACGATGACAATTTTGCAGACAATCTCATAAGTGATGATATGAAAGAAGAAATGTGGAAACTTAAGATTCTGCATGGGAGACATCACACAGAATTGCATCGTGATTATGTAGACACTGATGCATCTAATAAATGGTTACAAGAAATCGATTTTTTCGGAAAAAAACAGAGGGATTTTTCATGGCCATACAGGATCAAGTAATTGCAACACGAAATTGCAAGAAGCACATCATTAAAGACAAGACAATTCTGGATGATGAATGTAGAAAGTGTCATTTGACCAATGAGACCATAGATCATGTAATATCGGGATGTAAACTTCTAGTCCAGTCAGACTATTTGCACAGACATAATCAAGTTGCCAACATAATTCACCAATATCTGGCCCAAAAGTGTTAGTTACTGGAGAACATCGTACCGGTACCATACTACAAGTACCAACCTGAAAAGGTAGTAGAAAATCGTAATTTGAAACTATATTATGATCGGGCTGTTATTACAGATTAGACGATACAACATAATAGGCCTGATATTATTGATGATGATGATGATATGATGATGATGATGATGATGATATTATTGATGATGATATTATTAATGTAGAAATTCCACTAAGCCAAAATATTGAAACAACGTGGGACAGAAAAGTTAGCCGCTACTTTGACTTAGGACAAGAAATAAAGAAAATGTGGAAACAAGATCAAGTCACTACAATACCAATTGTGTCAGCCACGGCAGTCATAGCACACAACCTACACAATAGTTTACACCAACTGGACATATTCAACAAGAATCTATTCATCAAAATGCAAAAAGCGGTTATAATTAATTGCACATGCCATATAGTACGAAAATTCCTTAATGGCAATGTTTTATAAAACCATTTTATGTTGTATATTTTGTAAGGATTAAGATGAGTTTTTGATTTGAATGTTAAATAAATAAAATAAATAAATAGTTTTTAGAGTCTACCCACTCAGGTATATAACTGATTTTCAGTGGGGGACAGTAAATCAAAGCGACCAAACCAACCCAGTAGGCCCCGACGCAATCGACGAGTGAACGATAACCAACCAAAGATCGATATTTGTACTAGGAAATATAGCAATCAGTGGTATGGACAGTGCGCACACACGCGAATCAACGCCAGCATCAACAAGGCCGATTCAGAACAACTCTGAATTTATTATGTGCTTCGTTGCTAGGACGGCTCCAAAGTCACCGTTTACAAACTCCTAAGTAAGTAAGTAAGTAAGTAAGTAAGTTTTATTTCCAGACACATAACATTTTACATTATAATTTATAATAACACTTTGTGATGACCTCTAAGTTTATATTGTCTGGGATAAGTATTTATTTACTTTCTCCTAAACAAATTAACTTTCCTATTGAGGTGTTTGGAAAGGTGCAATTGCTGTATCAAGCAGTATACAATTGGGAGATACTCCCTCACAATTTCTATCCTAAAAATAAGTTACTTAATAATTAATGCCTTAGTCTTTTTTTGTACATATCATAACAATTTTACTGTATGCCTAATGTTGGCTATTTATAGAATTTAAGTGCCTCGTATATAAGATAATACGAATGAAACGAGAGAATAATTTTCATGGGACATGACATACATGAGACAAAAGACATGAACTGATGGACTTAAGTCCAAATCAGAAGTTAAAAAAACTTCTGACTATGGCGGGAATCGAACCCTGGACCTTCTGCATTGGAAGCAGATATGCTAACAACAAGACCAGCGAGCCACATTATGTTATGTTAGTTATGTTGAATACTGCATATTTTTAGATAAGTTTTGAATTTGAATGTTTTGTTATTATTATAGGCACATGTATTGCTTGACATAGTCCGCAATACATTGCATTTACTTGTACCGGTTTGTACCGAGATGTGGAAACATGTGAATAATAATAATAATAACAATTATTATTATTATTATTATTATTATTATTATTATTATTATTATTATTATTATATTTATTGGATGTATTTCATACAAACTCGGTTAAAACCGGAGCTAACATGTTGTACGGACTTACGTCAAGTACTTCCATGTGTACCTATTACATACATTATTACTTTTGTCTTAACTCTAACTAAAATAAGTCATTTATAAATTGTAATATTGTTTGTAGATGATGTTTTCTTTCTGCTGTGTACGGTCGTGGCCGATTTCTCGTCGCCATCCTAGCATTTGCTCTTCGGACTATGGGAAACCACGAAAACCATGTCAGGATGGAAGCTGTCTCGAAATCTCGAAGTATCATTCTTAGTTTAGAAATTTACGAACTATTCTACACGTGTTGAGTATTACTGCCTTTTGAGTCTCGATGTATACATTGGGTTGAAGATCTAGTTGTTTAATGCTTTCATGTAGCTTCTTCGGTATGATGCCGTTGGCTGATATAATGAATGGGATTGTATTTACCTTTTTCTGTTTCCACATCTTCTTGATCTCAATTGCAAGTTCACTATACTTGTCAATTTTTTTCTTCCACGTGGTCTCGACGTTATGGCACATTGGGATAGCAACGTCGATAAGGGTAGTTTCTTGTTTCTTCTTGTCAATTATTATTAAATCCGGTCTGTTGTGATGTATCGTTTGGTCTGTTATAACTGTGCGGTCGTAATATAATTTGTAATCTTTACTATCTAGTACTTTCTCTGGTTTGTATTTGTAGTAAGGTGTGTGTGTGTCAATGAGGTTGTACTTGATTGCTAGTTTTTGATGAATAATGTTAGCTACTTGGTTATGTCAGTAGAGGTAATCTGTTTGACATAGTGACTTGCACCCGGATATGATGTGTTCGATTGTTTCACCCTTTGCACTACATTTTCACTGCATTTTTACTGTCGCATCTTGTATTAAGTATTTTTTATAATTGTTCGTCGCAATCACTCTGTCTTGAATAGCCATCATAAAACCTTCTGTTTCTCCAAATAGTTCCCCGTTGTTTAACCACCTATTTGATGCTTTAATATCTACGTGACCTTTGTGTAGTTCATCATAATGTCTCTTGTGTAGGGTCTTTTCTGAGAGACGTAACTCTTTTGAAGCGTCAGTTATGAGTTTCCCTTGTAGATTGACATTTTCGTTTGCTAGATTGAGTGGAGTTAATGATTTGTCAGCTAGCACCACAGCCCTATGCAGTATGGATTGGTTGCTCTTTGTAAAAAAGTATTTTCTTAAAATGTCTATTTGTTTATAATATAAGTTGTTCCTCCTTTTTCTCTTGGAAGTGTCAATCTCTCTATTGCTGATTTAGGATGATGTATTCTGTGTTTGGTAAGTGTAGTACGAGTTAATTATTATTATTATTATTATTATTATTATTATTATTATTATTATTATTATTATTATTATTATTATTATTATTATTATTATTATTATTATTATTATTATTATTATTGTATATATATATATATATTATTATTATATATATTGATAGTAACTTTAGTTGGAATATACAAGCTGAGAAAATATGTAAACGCTTAAGTCATGCGCTTACCAATTATATGCAGTTAAAAGTATTTTACCATTCAAATATGTAAAGATGGTTTATATAGCCCTTGCAGAGTCGGTTATTTCTTACGGTCTGTTAATTTGGGAAATGCTTCGTTATCACAGCTAAATAGCATAATCTCTATTCAAAATAAAATAATGAAGATGATCACTTTTGAAAATAATTTAAGCACTTTAGAATGTTATAGACTACAAAACGTTTTACCTTTACAAAAATTATTCACATATAAATTAGTTTTGAAACATTTTTTCGTTAATACTCACAAAAATTGTATAAACCACACTACTTCTACTCGCTCCAAATCTTCGGAAGTATACCAGTTGCCACGGGTTGCAAATAAGTATGGTAAAAGAACACTTAGCTACACTATACCTTTCTTTTTTAATAGTATTCCAAAGAACATCAGAGATTTAGAGACTATTTATGAAATCAAAAGAGAGCTAAAGGCATTTTTATTACGAAATATGCAGTGAAGTTAGGGTTGTTGTGTATTTGTTATACATAATTGTTTCATAATTTAATGTACATGAATTAGCACTATAATTTTTCACTGTTCTATATCTGTTCTATTCAATGTTTATTCACTGTATTATCTGCAAACTGTTGCTTCACAAAAATGTTTTTGGCTAGTATAAGTATTTAATTTGCACATTAATTACTTGTTTTTATCTACTATTTTAATCTTTTATTTTAGTGTTATGTATTTTTATTTTTATTTTATTTTTTATTACACGCTGAGTCATTCACTGCTTACTGATACTTACTGTTACTTCACTTATTATTGTATTGCTATCTAGAATTTTGAAATATTGATTTCACATGCATGATTTTCTTTAATGTAACATGTTCCACAGTTAAGCTGTCCTGTGCAGCTTGTGGATGGCCGAACTTGTTTGATAAAAAAATGTATAAGAGATATGTATTTCAATAAAAAAAAAAAATTATTATTATTATTATTATTATTATTATTATTATTATTATTATTATTATTATTATTATTATTATTATTTTCGACAACTGCTATGAATCAATAACTATGTCCTTAAAGCGGGCTTATGCTTAAAAACCATATATTCATACTACCCAACTCATGGGAGATGAGATGTGATTGAATTTATCCATGCAATCTTTCAGATTTGACAGCTACATTGCCGTCTTCTGTTGGATTTATGTCATGTAAGTCAACAGTCACAACAAATAGCAGTTTCCTAAAGGTTTGTTCTGTGGTCCCGGTAGCTTAATTGGTAGAGCTATGGCACGTTAAGCCGGAGGTTCTGGGTTCGAACCCCAGTCGGGGCAAACTTTTTCGACAACTGCTATGAATCAATAATAATAATAATAATTATTATTATTATTATTATTATTATTATTATTATTATTACTATTATTATGTTGGTATTACTGAAAAGTATTAGGTGTAGAGTGTCAATAAATGGAAAGTGAAATTAAACGTAAAGTCCATATAAAAATAACCAAATGTCGAATGGCGTGAATATTCAGATACAACTAGGGAAACGCCAAAGTCGTTGTTAAACGAGTGAGTGAGCCACGTGTTGAGTACCCGGTTACATTACTTTTCTTCCCCCTACCTTAGGCCTACCTAGCCTATCATAGGCTAGAGAGGCGCATTATGACCTTACAGTTGACGCGCCCGTCCCCGTATACCAACTAAACTTTTAAAACTATTATTTATACGAATATAATTATCAAACTTAAATGCAAATGTTCCCGGGTACTCACCACATGACTCGCTCACTCGTCTTACTACGACTTTGGCGTTTCCCTAGTCTAGTTGGCTAAGGCGCCCTTGTAGCCGAAATGTGAAAGAAGTGGGTTTAATCCCCTGAGATTTTGTAATTTCTAGATTGTATTTCAAAAATAATTAAACATGTTTTGAAATGCATATAACGCAGTGTAGTCCATCATCTGTGGCAATAGGGCCTACTATGGTAAACGTAGCCAGTACGAAATACGTGAAAATATTGCAAGGTTTACTCAATCTACGAGCGGAATTTGGGGGTACCTTGACGTGCAACATTCGACAGACCTTGCATGGGCACGGCATTTCACGGCCAGGCGAATAACAAACAAAAAATATCTTTTTAAAATCTAAAACATTCTAATTAAAATAATTTCTAAACATTGGAAGTCTTTTTTTCAGTTTATTATTTCTTGTAGGTTTAATAACTCGTACCGGATGTCTGTTTAAAATTTCAGCGCAATATGTTTAGCGATTCGGCTGATTTTCAACGTTCACACACGCACGCACGCAGAAAAACAATAAGGGCCGTTTAAGTCGAATGGAGATCACTCCGTTCGCTACGCTCACTCGTTCAATAAAAATACCATCTTTTAGACTAAAAACTGAGTAAAAAGTGACAATTTTGTAGGGTAATGCGACAAATAAATAAATAAATAAATAAATAAATAAATAAATAAATAAATAAATAAATAAATAAATAAATAAATAAATAAATAAATAAATTAATTAATTAATTAATTAATTAAATAAATAAATAAATAAATAAATAAAATAATAAATAAATTAATGTTTGATCCGAGGGTTTGTAGATGTTATTTTCTATTGGGTATCACATGAACGGAACACTTAGGCCTCTGATCGATACAAATACGGTTGTTAGAGTGACAAAAATATAATATTATATAAATTGTGTTTTAATGAATTGTTGTTGTAATATTACTATTTCAAATATTTAATTAACTGTAGTTCGTTGCTGTGTCTGCATCTTTTAGTTGTCCTTCTTTGTAAATCAGTTTTTTTAACTGAATAGGATAGACGTTAAATAAATAAATATCAAAGTGAACATGTTCTATTCGAAATTGAAAGTAAGCAAATTCACTTTCTACGTTTTGTCAAAACGAAAATATTTTTAATTGCGATAATTTAATGAAAATTAAATATGGATTTGTGAATTAAAAATCATGGAAGGTGTTAAAAATAAAATAAAATATATTTCTTCATTACTGCCATGTCGTTTGGTAATCATATGAGTAGCCATTACACATGAGCTGGAAGTTAACCGCTATACAACTTGTACTGATTGAAAAAAAATGTTACTAGTTTTTCATCAATAGGTACAATTTAATCTCCTATAGAGAGAAAACCAATATTAGTTCAATAGAACGAGGATGAAAAGTGCAGACGTTTTATCGTTGTATTGTGTTCTGTTCTCGCAACGCGCCCTCAGAACTGGGTCACCGGCCGTTATTTCCAGATGGGAACTATTGTAGCAGACGTTTAATATCTGTGCCTCATTGCATCGACTTTTGCAGCGGATAATGACAGAATGTGGTGGAGACAATGGTGAGCTTGCATCTCGAAGCCGTATCGCTGTTGCCGTAATTACGCAAGCTTTCTGTCGGCCGGTGGACGTTGTTCAATAGCTGCCCGCAAGGGATACTAAGAAGAAGATTACAAGTTCTATGTTGATGTAGCTAATCAAACCAAAAATGTATTAAACAAGAACCTCTTAAGTCAATTAATTTTAAACTAGAATAGTACTTGGTCTGTTCATACATATTCAATATCGATATCACACAAAAATGTCGATATCGATCAATCAAAATTTTATTACTTATGCCCAAAAAATCAAAAAAGGAAGGTTAAAATACTGTATCCAGTAGACCTTCTATTAATAATGTGTTCATTCATTCGATCATTCATTCATTCATTCATTCATTCACAAATGTTTTGCATACAGTTTTTCATATTAATTAACAGATTAAACATATAATTTATAAAAAGATAATATCATATGCAACCAAGCAGCCCTGATCGGAAATGAAGCTAGGTCTCCCACTGGCGGGGGGGGGCTCGTATAAACACGAGCTCAATGCAGATGCTGTATCACTGTTGAGTGCGATATATAATTGATGTGAATTACGAATAAATCGAAAGTAAAAAAAATCTATTAGTATTGGCGTCCATCTATTTGTAATTTGTATTATACAAATGTTAGAACTAATTAAACATGTGTTTTATTATCGTATCCATGCTTAAGCCACACCTGTATGTGTTTTCCGGTTTTTGTTAACAGACCAAACATAATTTTACTTCCCAGAGTTGTCCTGAAAAACTAGAAATTTACCTTAATTTCTTTAACTTTTGTTGGGATCCATGCTTATAATTTTGTTTTACAATTTTGGCCAAAATATGTATCGTTAATAAGGATCGTCTTCCGTCATCGTTCTTGTGTGCGAGCGTGACGTCACAATGTACTCCCGCTCATTAAAAGGTTCGTTCATGTGTCCATTAGAAACTGTTTGGAACAGTAACTGTCTAAACATAAAAAGGTTGTTAAATCGAGCATATTATGACAAACACATATTTTCCGCCTCCCTTGACTTCATGTAACTTTGTGCATGAGTGTACGTGACTGGAAAAACAAAATTTGTAGGAAGCCTGACCAGGTGCAATTCATGCCCCTCTTCATGTGTCTGTAACTATAGGTATGTTGCAAATAGGACAATTGTGAAGGGATGTCCGAGGGCTGTTTAAGAGGACTCAATCCCTTGCATTCGCATTATCGACTGAGGCAAACCTCGGAAAATACCTTCAGTCAGGATTGCCGGTCTCAACGGGATTTGAACCCAGGACCTCCCGAATCAGAGTCGCGCGCTTAGCGCTCGAGCCAACACTGTCGGTAACGTGACTGGAAAATAAGTTTAATAAGTTTATGAAACGTTTGTGAAAAATTATCACCGAACCACTCCTACATTTTCCATCGATCAAGATTCTTTTTTGTGTGCATACTCATAACAGTGATTCCAATCATCGTACATCAATTTTCAATTTTCGAACTCGTTTGTTCACACAACATTTTTAATTATCGACCAAAAATTACAATGATAATGGACTTTGAGGACTCGCACGAAAAAATCTGTGACTGAAATGGAAAAAGACCTGTGTTCGAGAAATGGATGTTAAGTTATCTGTCGGAGATCGGAAATAGAACTAGAAATTATGATTTTCTTCATGTATATCCTAAAAGTACGAAAATAGTCTATATACTGCATTCGAGACGCAGGGAGTCTGCAAGCTTCTTGATTCTAAGCTAGATTGAGTCCGAACTCACTATTCTACGTTCGTCAGTTGCACAATATGGCTCTACTTGTGTTCGTATTATACTCCCTTGAAAACTTTATCTCTGTTTTACAACATCTCGACAAGGATGTTAGGAGGTAAATCATTACAACTTTCTACCAGTCTTCAAACTTATAAATTAAAGTCTAAAGTACTTACTCGAAAGTTTCATTCGATTACTTGACCCTCCCAGTGCAGGGGTTTCAGCACTCCGCTAGATTGGTCTAGTGTAGCTCGAACCCCACCACAATTCGCTTATTATTGTATTCTGACAAGGTTCGCTGAAGTTCAAAGGCCACACGGTTGACAGAGATCAACACCACTCGCAGCTAAACTAGAACATTCGAGTTTCTGTTAGTGAATAATGTTTTAGAATTTTGTCGTTCGACAATAAAAAAATACATTGGTAGTTTGGTCTTGTTAACTGTTGTAAGTTTGATTGTATTGTAACTCTGTGTAAACTTCCATTCAGACTCGGCTTCCCAACTCCCATATAAATCCTCATACTAGGCCGCTTCGCGAACGCGTTTTGTCATTAGGTTGATGAATGAGCGTTTTTGGTTTGTTGAACCTTCTTTTTATATCCTTTTATTATTGTTCTTTTTGTCATTGAATATAAGTGGTGAATATAATTCTACGGTAAACTACCAAGTTTCATGCATCGTAATTTCCAAAATTTGTTTTATGGAGATGACGACTAGACACAGTGAAATTTTTAACGTGGACGTATCCGAGCGCCTTACAGCCTTACTTATATTTGCCGTGTGCCCGATCAGATAAAAAAAAAATCAGTTTTGATGTTATAATTGAGCCAGGTTTCAATGCCATTCACTATAATAGTAAGTCCCTGAAGGCAGAAAAGGGACCAATTGACGCGGTCGAATAGCCAGGCACAACTTCATTGTTGTGTCTGCATCTATGTAATTAGATTTATTTAGTTGTCCTCCTTTGCGTGTGAATAAGTGTTGCTTCACTGAATAGGATAGACGTTTAATAAATAAGGTTCTCAGATGACCAGAAATAGCGTATGGCGCGAGTTATACCTCTGATCGGTCAATGTTCAAAATTAAGTAAGAATTCGTTTACTGTGCTCAAAATCAAG
Source organism: Sweltsa coloradensis (assembly GCA_024449915.1). Taxonomy (NCBI): domain Eukaryota; kingdom Metazoa; phylum Arthropoda; class Insecta; order Plecoptera; family Chloroperlidae; genus Sweltsa; species Sweltsa coloradensis. Next base: position 104,731 of record JAMZAV010001944.1, on the reverse strand, counting down.
AGTAGCACCCGTAAAAAGGGTAACTTTGACCCGTTTATAATTTTGTGACGCATTGGAAAATTAGAATAATTCATAGCTCTAACCCAAAATTGAATTTTTATTCAAATTAGTTATTAAAATTAATTAATTAATTAATTAATGTGTTTTAACTCAATCGGCCTATTCTCATTATATAAACCACATTTTGTCAACCCCCATCCTTAATAGTTTATATTATTTTTACCTTGATTTACAGCATTCACCATGAAGGCACCTAATGAGTTATCATCATGAAATTTGGCATGATGGTACATACTAATATGAAAAATAATCCGCCGTGAGCCAAGCGATATTCCACCCCCAACACCTACTAAATCATCCCCTAAAATTGGAATAATTCATAGCTCTAACCTAAAATTGAATTTTTATTCAAATTAGTTATTAGAATTATGTTTTAATGTGTTTTAACCCAATCGGCTTATTCTCATTTCCTAAACCACATTTTTTCAACCCCCATCCCTAAAAGTTTATATAATTTTTACCTTGATTTCCAGCATTCACCATGAAGGCACCGAATGAGTTATCAGAATGAAATTTGGCATGATGGTACATAATAATATGAAACATTATAATCAAACCAGGAGACAATCGATATTTCACCCCCACTGTTCCCTACCACCCTTTACTTTGGAAAAACGTTTGGTCGTATTTAATACAATTTGAATATTTTAATTGCTGATTAAAATTATGCGTCAATGTGTTATAGTCCGGTCAACAAATCAGTCACACAAAAACCCAAGACGACATTAACCATAGGAAATTTAAGAAAAACATTTTATATTGCCAACTACAGATTGTAAACAAAAACAAAAGATGGTAGCTTTGGTTTCTTGGACAATCTGTTTTAAAGGCACTGTATCCACCTTTTCACGTATTTCACGCCTTGATATGAAACAAACAACAAAAAGATATGAAATCTCCCCAAATACAAAAATTTGTAAAAAAAAAAAAAAAAAGGCAGCCAAGCTCTCCTTCCAAGTCTGTGAATGCTGCGAGACATAGAAGTTGAGCCAAGCATTTCATTCTTTCTCCCTAGTTTCGCATTGAAAAGAAGTAAGATCATTTCGCCTGTTGACGAGCGCCAAGCCAACCATTTTCGTGGTAAAAAAAGTAAAAATTTTAAACTCAAAATCATAAAAAAATTACTTGGCTATTGACTTTTTAGAGGTCTTGTACCAAATTCAATGGCCAATTAATTTTTTTTATGATTTTGAGTTTATAAATCTACTTTTTTACCACGAAAATGGTTGGCTTGGCACTCGTCAACAGGCGAAATGATCTTACTTCTTTTCAATGCGAAACTAGGGAGAAATAATGAATTGCTTGGCTCAACTTCTATATCTCACAGCATTCACAGCCGAAGACTTTGGAATGAGAGCTTGGCTGCCATTTTTTTTTTTTTTTTTTTTTTTACAAATTTTTGTATTTGGGGGGGGGGGGATTTTTACTAGCGCAACTGGTACAAAACCATTACCAATCTTGAACCTTAAGGGGAGCAGGAATGAAACTTGTCAAAGTTGATTTTTTGTGTTGAATATGTTATTTTGTTAATCACAATTAAATTTTTAAAAATTAATCAATATTTTTGTATTTAATTTTTTTTTGCTAAAATTTAATTAATTAATGTTGCTATGACAACCAACGTATATTAACGACTCGAAAATTAATGTCTATAATACGAGTAAATTGTTTTAATGAATTTTAAAATTGTTGGCAAAAACTCCAATCTGCTGAATTTAAAATAAAAAACTCGAAGTTAATTACCCTCGGAAATAATGGTACCAAAAATGTAATTACTGCACATGAAGAACTTACACCCATAATATTAACTTTAACGCCCGTTTACTCAAAACTGTACTTTCTTAAACTACGGTACACATAATAATAAGTTAGGCAGTTTTGAAGAAAGGAACTTAAAATTTTGAGGACTACTTTATTGAGATATTTTTGTCAAATAGCAGGAAGGAAATTTTGATAAATTATCGGGATCAAATTATAGCGCATGCTTAGGTCTAAAAATTGCCCACTTTTATGACAATATATATAATATATATAATATGTATCTGTCAAATGTCTAGAAAATACAAATTTAAAAACAAACCAAATTCCCTCCTTCTGTTTCTTACTATTGACTTAAGCTTCCAAAAAAATCAAAATGTATGTCTCTAAGATAGTGTTCGATTAAAAAGTACCGGAAATCTGCAAATTTAACATGTGGCTTCCTGCTCCGCTTAAGATTGACAGCACACATACTTGAACGGATTCAACCATTGTTCTCTCATGGCTATCCTCGTCTTCAAATCGATGGGAAACATTTGTTGCAAACAGAGTATCCAAAATTCAAGAATATACTAATGTTATGGGTTGAAAACATGTAATTTCAAAACACAATTTAGTAGACCTTATTTCAAGAGGAACCGATCCTAATACACTTAAACAACTTGATATATGGTGGCACGGACCTGACTGGCTACAGCAACCCACTATATCGTGGCCCTCATCCGTCCCATCATTGAACAGTGCTGACAATTCCATATCCGAAAAACGTAGAATTGTCAACACCATGTTAGTTACTAATACTGTAACAACCGACATTATTTCCAAACACTATCACTCTTAAAACTGACACACGGCAGTTGCGTATTGTTTGCGATCCAACTTCAATTGTAAGAATTTCACGTCACGATAGTCAGGTGTACTACCAATTGAAGAGCTGCAAGCTGCTCTCAAAATTTGCGTTAAAAGTGTGCAAAAAGATGTTTATCTTCGGGAAATTCAAGAGCTTCAAGACAACGCGCAAGTTTTAAAGAATAGCGCACTGTTAAATCTTCATTCATTTTTTAGACGATGAACAGTTCTTGCGAGTCGTTGGGAGACTAAACAATTCAGAACCTCCATACGATAGCAAGCATCCACTTATTTTTCTACCAAATCATGATCTTACTAAATTGATAATCTATTCTGAACATCTCAAGCGACTTTATTCTGGTCCTTGCGGACCAGCATCATTGGATCCCAAGAGTAAAAAAAGTTATCAAGAATTCCATTCACAAAATATGTTAACCTTGCTTCAAATTGAATATATCAACATCAAAACATTTGATGTGTCAATTACCTAAAACTTGTGTTCAAAGATCTCGTCCATTTGTGAACACACGCCTGGTCTTTCTGGATGGTCCCTTTTTCAATAAAGACTGGATCAGTACACAGCTTAACTACAATTAAATGCTATGTTGCAATATTTGTATGCTTTGTAGTGAAAGTTGTACGCATAGAACTAGTGAGTAACTGAACGACTGAAGCCTTTATAGCAGCGTTAAGAAGGTTTTTTTACATCCAGAAGAGGCAAGGTGTCTACACATTTACAGCGACAATGCTACGAACTTTGTGGGCTCAAACCGTAAGCTTCGAGAGTTGCGTAAGCTGTTCCTTACCGAATCGTTCTGCGATCAGATCAAGAAATATGCTGCAAAAGAACATTACGTGGCACTTCATTCCAACCAGTGCACCTCACTTTGGTGGTCTCTGAGAAGCTGCAGTGAAGTCTATGAAATTTCATTTGAAACGTGTGGTAGGGACGGCTACACTGACATATGAAGAATTAGCTACTCTACTTTGACAAATTGAAGCATGTATGAATTCCCGTAATCTTACCTTTTTGTCCGTTATGTCCGTTTATTAATCCAGGCCATTTTCTCATAGGCGCTAGATTAATAAGCCTTCCTTTGCCAGACTTACTTACGTAGACCGTCAACCAGCTATCACGTTGTCAACGTGTCCAACATATGCACCAACAGTAGTAAAAAGTGTGGTTTTACGTTTGATCATTAATCGAAATATAGTCGAAGATTATTAGGAAGTTGGACACGAAGAATAGCACATTCTCATTTCAGTGAGAGCTGTAATGCCGACAAATTTAAGACATAAATAAATTAATGTACCCAGAGTCGGTTTTCGGTGGGGAAATTTCGATGTATTAGGTAGTTAGCGCCAGGCAGGACATCTTAAAAGTCAGCGTTTACACATAAAATGCATCCATATCATAATGATGGATTAAATTCCATTTCCAAAAAACATCTACTTTAAAGATTTGACACCTTCGAAGTTTCTGTATTGGAAGGAATGATTCAGCCCGATTAACGTAAAGGACTATGGGACGAAAAGCCACATCAAAACCTTTACAAGTTTAAACTCAATATGAACAACCAATTAAGATTGCGCCAACGAGGGCATTGCAGTAACAAGTTGGTATTGGCCTGCAGTAACAAATGCACAGCTTAACCTTTCACCACCCTTGTCATATTCGCAGGTCAAAATATCAATGTATAAATTATTGGTAACTCAATGAATGAGATAATTCAATTTAATTTTTTGTTTTATAAAAATGTGTCAAGTATAAAGAAATTGACGTCAAAAGTGCAATGTTTTAAATGAGTATTCTCTTTGTTTCAGCCTATCCTGTGCGAGACGAGCTACGTGTTACTGGGGTACGCTCGCACCGCTATGTTTATGTGGATGTTCGTAGAAGGCCTTTACCTGCACAACATGGTCACAGGTTAGTGTGAAACTACTTGCGCACACTCATCCACGATGAGGGGTACGCTCGCACCGCTATGTTTATGTGGATGTTTGTAGAAGGCCTTTACCTGCACAACATGGTCACAGGTAAGTGTGAAACTACTTGCGCACATTCATCCACGATGAGAACCTGTGTAGTGTGTACCTGTGTCCATGTGAATGCATGGCTCCGGAGTCCCGAGCCATGCGTTCGTTATTGTACCTGCATCATTAGAGAGTGGATCGTGGACGACGACAAGGTGTGAAGGAGCTCGGAGAGAAAGTGTACTTATAGGAGTCCGCAGGGGCTGGGGGCAGTGGAGGCCTAACCCCCCCCCCCCTCATTAAGCTTAGCTTTCTTGAAAATTTACTTAAAATAATTGATTAACAATTAAAAGTTAATAAATATATCTCTTTAGTTTCCCGAAACCTTTACCCACCCTTTTCTTTCATCATCTCACTTTTGAATAAGTTTTATAACAAACATGCTTTAAGGTCAGTGCAAATAATAGCCATTCTTACTCTCAAATACGTTTAAAGCCCTCCCCCCAAAAAATAACCCCTAACAAAATTAGACCCCGGCCCTCCATCCTCCTCCGCCGCCATTCCCCCATCGGTATGGCGATCCTGTGGCAGTGGCGGATACAGGGGCCGCCTCCCATATGATTCTTTAAAAATAAAATATTTCATATAATTCCATCATTATTTTTTTATTTTTTTTATTTTTTTAACGCATTCAGAAATCGGTATAGAGTTAAGTCACAGGAGTCTAGAGACGAGTACAACAAATGTAAAAGAGATGCACGGGCAGTGGTCAAAGAAGAACGTCGAAAATGGTTTCTTGGCTGGACAAAAGAAATGAGGGATGATGTGCATGGTAACAAGAAGATGATGTATGAGATAATGAGAGAAAGGAGAAGAAGAAAAGGTTGATATCCACAACTTGGTTCAAGAAAATGGTGAAGAAGTGACAGATGATGAAATGAAGAAAAAAATGTGGAAGACGTACTTTGAAACCCTTCTAAACCCTGATATCATCCAACATCAGATAAGAACACCTGAGGTAGTGCATAGAGAAGAGTCTGGAGATGAGGATGAAGAGGGAGACGGTAACATCACATGGAGAGAAGTGGAACTGGCAATGAAGAAAATGAAAAATGCTAAAGCTGCGGGAGTTGATGAGCTGGCCGTGAAAATGATAAAAGCTGCAGGGCCTGTAGGGATGCAATGGCTATACAGAGTCTTATCTGTTGTATGGAAAAATAAGGAAACGTTCCTTAAAATTGGAAAAAGGGTCTCATTGTTCCTAAATTTAAAAAGGGATGACAAACGAAACTGTGCCAACTATAGAGGGATACCACTGACATGCTACTGTGCCAAGATCTACGAAGGAATAATATATAATAGAATTAGAAACTCGATTGAAGGAGATCTTAGAGAGGAACAACATGGATTAAGAAGAGGAAGATCGACGGTGGACCTGATTTTCTCACTTAGACAGCTAATGGAAAAGTGCTATGGCCGAGAAAAGGACCTGTGTTTGGCTTTTCTAGATATCGAAAAGGCATACGATAGCCTCAAGAGAGAGGAGGTTTGGGGATGCAATGCAAAATATAGGAGTTAACAAAGGAATGAATTTGACCCAACAGCGTGAGGTTTTGTTTGATAGAGCTACCTCATTGACTGGTACGCTTCAATTTTGTGCAATAAGGTGGTGGTTCATGAATATTGTTACCAATCGCCTTGATAAGTATCTCGTGTCTCGTAAATTCATAAAAAAATGCTTTGATTTGTGTAGATTTATTGATTGAATGTTAGCCAGCGGTTTAGCCGAGCTCGTTTAACCGGTTCCCACTCGAACACCGAAGATAAGCAGAATCGGGCGTGGTCATGGGTAGAGTGGGTGACCGCTCTACCTTGAAACTCACGTATACCGCTGGTTAGAGCAGATGGAGGGTTCGAAAGCTAGTGTAACGGCTTAGTTCTCCTTTACGTCTGCTCGGCAGTCCGGGTTAGTGGAGGAACCTATATGACTGTCAAAGTTACACCGTCCTGTCGGATGGGACGTTAAGCCGTTGGTCCCCTTGGTACTTTTCGAAAGAAGTAGGCTACGTGCCGGTACCGGGTTTCCCCTCCTCCCTTCTGTTCATACTTCATCCTCATCTATCACCACTCATCGTCTCGATTAGCCAAAGTGCATAAATATGAGACGTTAAGCAATAATCAATCAATCAATCAACCTTGATTGAATGTTGGTGAAAGCTTTACTGCCTTACTAAGAAAAAAGGCCTTAACTACACTTTTGGTCTACTTAAAGTTAGACGTACCAATAGATGCGGAGTAACATTCTTCATCTAATGTGCTAAGCTAGAAAGCCCTAACTCCGGTATAAATAAGTGTAGTTTGTAGTTTGTCATGTACTTTGCCCTAACTATAATATTACAAGCATTTACAAAGAAAGAAGGTCCTATGTTCACTTTTGCCATGAAGATAGGGATTCTTAACCTAGTATTGTAAGGCAAATAACAGACGGTGGAAGTGAATTTTGTGATTTTCTCGTAGCAAAAACAGCCCCAACTACAGTAATTAATTGGATATCAATCATTTCATATTATGAATGATCTCAGTAAATAAGTTCTTTTTTATTTTAGAACTTCATTATTGCAATTGTTTTCAAACTATAATAAATACCCTCTGCAGCGCAAATGAATTCACTAATTTTCAATTTACTAAAAACTGTGTTTGTTTTTGTGGATAGAGCCTTCTGCTTAGTAGGGCAGTATAAGTGTCCCATACTGCCAAGAACAATTGTAAAATCGATCAATTAGTTGGAGGAGCTATTGTGGACTAAGTAGATCAGGTAGATTGTCAGGAGTCTGATAGCGACCATGGTTTTGACAACGGCAGCATAGTGAGCGAAGGTGCAATTATTTTAAAAACTGCATTAGAGACAACATCACCTTTAGTACGATTGGAAGAAGGTGGCAACTCGATGTATAACTAAGGTATTATGGATAATCGGTAATGTCAGGATGAGGTGAAGGCAAATGTTACAAATAAGTTCAATGTTGAGGAAAAAACTGAGACACTAGACATAATCGTTACTGATAAAACAAATGTTTGCTAATCAGGCAGAGATGAAAGCAAGTATAGTCTTATAGAGGCGAAATAGAGGTTCCCCGGGAAATCACTTTTATAATTTCTGTCTAAAGTATTACACATATAGATGTCATAGTCGCCTACTATAAAACCAAATTTAAACGACATAAATATGTTAGTACGAAAGACAGAAATTAAAAAAGAGCCTACACCGAGGATCGGAACCCGGACCTTGGTTTTCCGGGTCATGATCTTACCAACTAAGCTATGCAGCCAGCAATTTAATTCTGTCTATTTCTTGGTCTGTTTATACATTATTAATAACGTGTAGAGCAGATTGCACTGATTATTTGACTATATACGAACACACATAACAAAAACTTGTAGAAATACAGCCAAACCTTACACACTCAAAAGAAATGAGATCTAAAAAAAGGGCCAAGCTCATCTACCCTTCCACATTTGCGCATTCTTAATTCATAAACGTACAGTGTCCCATAACAGCATCCTCGAAAAGCTTGGCAAAATAGAATTTGCGATTATTAATTTAAACGAAATAGTTCATCCAAGTTCTTTTTTCTAATTAATTAAAACGTAATAACATGCAAATTTTATTTTGCCAAGCTTTTCGAGGATGCTGTTATGGGACACTGTACGTTTATGAATTAAGAATGCGCAAATGTGGAAGGGTAGATGAGCTTGGCCCTTTTTTTAGATCTCATTTCTTTTGAGTGTGTAAGGTTTGGCTGTATTTCTACAAGTTTTTGTTATGTGTGTGATCTCATTACTTTTTCAAGTTCCATTGCAAAATTATATGTTAAAATATAATAATTTTATCAAAGTTGATTTAATTTCTATGGTATTAGCAATAACAATATAGGATGTAAAATATCTAGACCCGGATTCATGTACATCCTGGGTATAGGTGGTATAACCATGGTATAACGACGGTATAAGGACTGGACCCCAATTCTTGAGTTCGTGGGAGATGACTGTTGAAAACGCAATTTGAAAACGAAGTCGTTTTCGTTTGACACTTTAAAAAGATATGCGTATAGCAAAGAGCTCGAAAAAGTTCTATATTTATTCTAGATGGCAGTGCCTTCATAAACGCGGGCCAATCGAAAGACGAGTTGCGTGAAATGATTTGATTGTTGCAATTATGTAAACAAACAGATGAGCAAGCGCATATTATTTTGACACCTTGCTTCGACATTGTGTTTGTGTGTATTGTGTGACAGAACTATGTTGTGCTGGCCTAGGTTGGCTAGGCTTGCCAAACATGTAATGTAAGTAATAATTTTATCTAGTCCTATAGCCTAATGGAACTTTAGACCTACACTGTTGTATTAGAAATAATTTTCTACATCTGGGCCTAGGTCAGGGACGGTTTCTGATTTGTTTTATGAGAGTATAATGACAACTTTTCTCATTTCACACATAGAAGCAAAATTTAAAATGTCCGCCATTTGTTTACGTATCGCACTTTTCCCGCCTAACTCTGCTTATACCGTCAACAAGTGTCAAGTAACTATGGTTACTTGTTGATTGTATAAGGCTTATTTAAAACCTTTATTTGGAAGCCTTCCAACAAACTTTTTCAACTTTTTTTTTCAAAAGAGACTATAATACTATAACCTTAATGTCCATGTAAAATATGAACATTGTAGTCCCACCCGTCTGGTCAGAATCGCGGGCCGACGTATTAGATGTAAGTAGCAGTAGTAGCAGTAGTAGGAGTAGCTAACATCCTTAAAGTGATTTTGAGCATGTTTCAAGCCATTTTTTCACCAAGAAGGAATGGTCGATTGGTCGTACCCAATAAAATTTGGCATGTGTTGTCAGGTACCTAAATCCCCTCGATTGTGATAGTTTTCAAGTTCACATCACGTTACATGACGGCTGGGTAACACCTCGAAATCACCCCAACTCTGCTTGTGTATAAGGTGCTTGAGTGTGTAGCGCACCGCGGCTTGGCTGCGGCGCCCTAACGGGCACCTAGATATGAACTGGTAAAATACAAACCATCGATTTTAACCCTAGTGTTGGGATATATGTTGTTTAACCTTGGTTATAGGCGACTATGACGCTGTAATGTAAGTAATTTAGACAGAAATTGAAAAAAGCTAAAGTCCAGGGCTTGCTCCCCGGTGTAGGCACTTTTTTATTTTCGAACTTTTCCCATAGGCACACACTTAGTACCTGTTTGTCTTGTGCAAATCACAGTGTTCCAGGAGCAGTCACGCTTCCATGTCTACACGCTAGTGGGTTGGGGGACCCTGTCATCATGACAGCTGCGTGGGCAGTGGCCACCGCTGTCCACTACAGCGGCTCCAGATCCAAGTAAGTTTCGTTAGTTCGACGTCATGCACATAGCCTACCCATTGCAACGACGAACTCTGGTTCTGTAATCGAAAGTTGATTCGTATTGCATGTCGATGGTTATTATTTTCGATACCGTCTTGTAATAGTATATGAGCATAATACTAATTCATTCGTTTGAAATGTACGATTGTTCCAAACCATGAATTATAGGAAGCTTTAATATGATTAAAATGTAGCTATTTGTTTATATGGTATGTTTGCATACAGCTCGAATATGTTTACTGCATAACTTCATGAAGGAAGTAAAGTAGAGTTCTTCTCAGACTATACCACAGGAAATGTCAACACAATTTAATGCATGTTATTGACCGTTGATATGTAACACGAACCCCAATGTAAATAATTTTCCACCTTCAATAAGTAAAAATTAATCAAAATTAATTGCTAATAAGTCGGTTTGAAAAGTTGATTTTTGTTATGTTCTTGGTTTTAATAACTTAATTTTTTCCTCACAAAACGTCGACAATTTGGTATTTGTTTATTTTATATTTCCGTTATGTGTCCCAATTCTTACAGGACTGTTTTTATCTTCCAGTTCATCTAAATAAAAGTATTTAATTTTCGGAAGTAGTTCAAAATGTTTAATATCGATAGGTTTAGAGAGCTGTCATGTGATGTTATTTCCTAACCAGTGGCCAGAGAACGAAGACGACAGTGCTGCGATCCCTTGGCGGTGGCATTCTTAACTGAAACCAACTCTAATTCATAAGGAAATTACAAGCTTGGCTGTGGCTGTGTCAAGATCCGTAGCAGTTTTGGAGGTTGTTAGTTGCCGAGTAACACGGCGGCTCTAAACAGATAAAAAGAAATGCAAAGGTCTTGACACTCTCTAAATGTGCACGGATACATACATCTATAAACTCGGTGCAACCGCAAACCTATAAGGCCTCTAGCCGCGCCCTAAAAAATATGTTTTAAAGGAAATGAAACACAGTGTTAGAATTTATTTCCAGTTCATGTTTGCTGTTAATTTTATTCTTATTTTATTTATATTTGTTTCATTTAAGGAACAAAAAAGGCCGGTTAACCACTCTCACAAAAGAGCGCAATTAGTATCATATCATTCCCCCCCCCCCCCAAAAAAAAAAGAATAATATTAGGAATGATACTTTTTAAGACCAGGTCTCCAGGAGTCGTTTTTGCATTCCGACGCTTTGAACACGGCCGATGTCTATTTTTCATCTTCCGCAACGGTACTTTTGGGGGTTGCAGTTTTTTCGTTTCACCCTGGGGTCACAATATTTTTTGTTACCTATGAATTGATGAATTTATGATTAAATATCTATCTTGAAATTTTTAGAAAAAATATATATTTTTTTAAATGTAATTTTTTACGATTTGGTGCAACGCGTTTGTTTGCCTATTTTATACAGCAGGCCTATGACAATAGCACACTTTCTTACAATGTTTTGCCCTATTGGCTGAATATTTCAGTACTTTATGTAGCAGCTCATATTCACTACATGTTTACAACACTTTTGACCAAATTTAAGTAGGTACAGTCAAATTAATAAAATAGACCTCCATAAAAGCAACCTGCTTCATAGAAAACATTACCAAAAATCACACCAATGCATGTTATGTAGCAGGCATGTTGCATTATATATGGTTGGAATTAACAGAACTTGAGGGAATCACTCCATGTTATAATATGATGCTTAAAACATACCGAATAGCCGTTACGACGCTTTGAACTTGACCAACATCTATATTTTTAACATACGCGTGGCAGCATTAAAATACCAGTAATTTTAAAAATAACAGACAGACCACTGATCGTTGTTACTTTTTTATGATAACATCATCACAAGGAAATTATATTGTTTTTTACAATGATTTGTTAAAAAAGTCTTATCAGTTTATTTAAATTTTAGTTATTTTAAATATAAATTCAGAAGATTTAACATTTACTTTAGAATGTAATCTGAAATCGACAAATGAAGCTTTATATGTTGTAATTTTCGTAAATTTAATTATTAACAATCACGTATTTTCACGTTCATGGATAAAAGTAAACTTTCACACCAAAAAATCTTTTTAAAAAAATTAATAAAAAAGAAAAGAAAATAATTAGATCTTTTTCAGGCAGTTACGCTCGTGAATTTCCCGTTTGCTTTTCGCACTTGGAAAATTTACATTTTCTCTTGCTTAATTTGATAAAGTTCCACGGAAAACAGCCATATCAAGTTTGATAAACTTTTGATGAAAGATGAACAAACTGGAAAGAAAAAATCCATTTCCCCATTTTATCGGTAGTTCTAATCGATAGCACGAACCGAGTGCAGAATGTACTTACGTTTTAACTTTTAAAGATGTTTCAAAAGAATTTTGAAGATTTTAGAAGAATCACGGGCATCAAGTACCAAAACGAGGGAGCAAAGCTACTTAATCAACAGACTGTCGAAGAAGAATAACAAATGAAAACAAAAATTGCATTTTGTATATTCTTGTACAAAGGCAGTCCAACAAACAAAACGCATGTCCGGTGATGTCGTGTTCGGTTTTTCTCTTGAAACGTGACGCACGTATAGACTGACGATGATTATTATGGGAGTTCCTATCAAAATTGGTGATGTGGTATTTGATGTTTTTAAACATCTGGAACAATACCGTGATACCTAACGCTACAGCAGGCCACAGACCTTCTGAGCACGATGTAGAATTTTTAATTTTGTCCAGAGTATGGTTCTGCTGATCTTAAATGGCGAGAAAAGATACAAAGTTCTCCTCGCACACAGCAGCTAAAACAAGCTCTAGCCGGTGCTCCCACATATGCCTCCCCTTGCCCGTAGCTGGTTCTGACCAGCATGGCCCGGGATTATGGTCCCCACATTCCCTAGGCTTGAGTGGCGCATTATGACTATACTGCTGAGGAGCAAACCAAAATTAATTAAATACAGCAAGGACAACATCAAACACGGCACAATTGTTATCCAATGTAGGCAGGAACGCACTAATTACGTTTTTGTATGCTAAATGTGAAAACAATACCGGCAACGCTTTGGAACCAAAAGTTATATAACTATAGCCACTGAAAATCTGTCCTATTCCGCTTACAAGTTAAGTAGCTACTCACATGAATGATCTGAATTTGTCACTGGAAGAAGCGGGTCGCCTTCGTTTCATCGACAATTTGTTTCATCGATTCCTCCGTTTCATCCGACACCTTCGATTCATCGACAATAATAATTGAAATATTCGTGACGACCGTTTCATCGACAAGAGCGAGATGCAGCAATCTATGGAAAATTACAGCAAACCTTTAAAATCTATTTTTACAATCGAAGAAAATGTAAAACAAAATGAAAAAAAAAATAAAGATTCGCACTTATGGAATAGTTGGAATAGTGGAATAGTGGAATAGTGGAATAGTGGAATAGTGGAATAGTGGAATAGTGGAATAGTGGAATAGTTGGAATAGTGGAATAGTGGAAGAGTGGAAGAGTGGAATAGTTGGAACAGCTGTGGTAAATGAAGATTGTCATGCACACAAACGAATTGTTATTGTTTGTTAAAGAATTGTTGTTTTTCATAGAAACATTAATATATTTCCATGACAACGATAATTAGAAAACGAAACGTTAGTTGGATAAGTGTAGCGAGCGTAGCGAGCGAAGCGAAGACTTAAATTTCACTGACCCCTCAAAAAATTTAGCTCCAATGTTTTTTTGTCTGTTTGTTCGCACGATTCCAGGCAAATGGCATATGCGATCTTGATGAAAATTGTAGGGGACCTTCGAAATCTCTGAACTTAGACGTGCCACGTTTTTGGGTACAATCGAAGAAATATTTCTAACGAATATCGTACTTTTACGATTTTTTTTAGATTTTAAGTGCGATATTTTCGACTCATTGGGGCCGATTCTGACCAAACGGGTAGGGTACAACGTTCATATTTCACATGGACATTAAGATTATGGTGATGTAGTACCTTTTGAAAGAAAAAGTTGAAAAAGTTATCCAGAAACCATACAAATAAAGGTTTTAATATGTGTTTTTCGATTTTAAGTGCGATATTTTCTTCACATTTGGGCCGATTCTGACCAAACAGGTGGGGCTACAACGTTCATATTTCACATGGACATTAAGGTTATGGTGACGTAGTACCTTTTGAAAGAAAAAGTTGAAAAAGTTAGCCAGAATCTATAGAAATAAATGTTTTAATATCAGTTTTTTTAGGTTTATAATAACAATTAACAAGTAACAATAAAAACTTGACAACAATCACCTACAATACATTCACAAAGCACTTGCAAAGGAAAAGTGGTCCCACACAAACTAAAAACTTACGCTCATCCATCAACGCGGCGGGACTTTGGCGTTTTCCTAGTATAAAAACATGGAACTTGGGAGATTGAAACATCCTTAGGGAGGATGTCACTTCGAATGGTGGTATCAGTTTTTGTTTAACATCCGTTTTGTGTTTTGATGTGCGATCATTGAAAAGCTTAGTCAGTACTAACTTAAAATGTGCATAGCTCGTGACACAGTTGCCCGATTTTTTTTTTCTTATACCGATTTGTAGGTAACTGTATCTTCTAAATACAACCATTTTCTAATAATCATTTGATTACAGTGAAAAATATACAAAAAGCAACAGTAGTGCAATTATTTGGATGACATTGGATGAGCGAAGCGATGACTTCAATTTCACTGACCCCCTTAAAAAATTAACTCGAGTGCTTTTTTTTGTTTTGTTTTTGTTTGTTTTTTTGTTTTTTTGTTTGTTTACTTGCTATCTACCGGGCAAAAAGCATATTATGCTATCTTGATGAAAATTGGAGAGGACCTTCGAAATCTCTGAACCTATACCTGCCACGTTTTTTGATAGAAAAGAAGAAATTGAATATCGTACCTTTCCGATATTTTCGATTTTTAATGCGATATTTTCGTGATATTTGGGTCGATTCTGACCAAACGGGTGGGGCTACAACGTTCATATTTTACGTGGACATTAAGATAATGGTGATGGAGTACTTTTTGAAAGAAAAAGTGAAAAAAGTTACAATCCATAGAAATAAAGGTTTTAATATTCGTTTTTGAGGTGTATAATAATAAACAAGTAACTATAGAAACTTGACACCAATCACCTACACTACAGCTTTTTATAGTCACGTTGATGGATGAGCTTTTTTAGTTTTTAGAATGCGTAGGATCTCTTTACTTCTTCAAGTTCCATTGCAAAATCATTTTTGTAAAATTAGAATAGTTTTCATTCAGTATTACTAATTGCTATGGTAATACCAATAAATAGAATGTAAAATATTGTCATGTCCATGGGCTCGTTTCGAACCCATGTTTATATATTCAATTATTTGGTTTCTTTTGTTGATAATACTGATTGGGACATTTCTATAAGCAAAGTGGATTATAACAACATTTATGGAATGTGCTGCATTGGCAGTTACGTAACTATAATGGGAACAAAACAGTTGTTGTTTAATTTAGGAAATAATGCAGCCCTTTGAATAACATAAGATTGCCAAGTAGTGGTGACGAGGTTGGAGGGAAGGGACTTAGGCCCTAGAGACGTACAGACTGGAGCCCTGGAGGGGGAAAGTCAAGAAGAGTCTAGGGGAAGTTTCTTTGTGACTGAGGTGCGTTTTGATCGGGAGTTGAAGGCAGACCGGCGAGAGGGCTAGGTGCCTATCCGGGTGTCGAACCAAGAGAACTCGTCGAGAAGCGACAGGACTAGGTGTCCGGCTTAGGAAGCAAGGGCTTCAACCAGGAGTGCTAGACACAGGGAGAGGACCGAGGACTTTCGCCTCACAAGAGGTGAAGATCGAAGAGCCAAATACCACCATCTGTTGAAGAGTCCGTGACCGAGGAACGACACCATCTGTACCAGAGTCATAGAGGGGAAGAATAAGCTAAGTTCACTTAATTATAGTAATGTCGATAATGCTAAGGGATACGAACCCACGTTTAGCTGAGTACAGTGCATGAGCTCACCGATACCAGGCGAGAAAAGCTGATCAATTATGTCTATTGCTAATACAGTGCACCCCTTTGATGATTTATGACTCTTATTTCACGGTCACCACTACCCTAAGTACTCCTCATTCCAGACTCTAGATTAGAGACGATTCAGGTCACAAGTATAATCGATTGTCCCCTGGAGAACTACGCCCCCATAATAACATCTACTCCGGCATTTACATCCATGCTTGAGGGGTGACATCCGCTAAACTTGGCAATATCTGGAGGCCAGAAAACTTGCTTTTTGTACGCATTGTAAGTGAATGTTTTCATGTTTCTAAAGCTACTTGTTAATACACCTCGAAAAACTTATATTAACAACCTTTATTTCTATAAATTCTTGCTAACTTTTTCGACTATTTCTTTTGAAATGCAACACATCACCATAACCTTAATGTCTATGTGAAATATTAACGTTGTAGCCACACCCGTTTGGTCAAAATCGGCCCAAATGTCACGAAAATGAAAATATCGCATTAAAAATCGTCAAAAATCGTAAAAGTAGGATATTCATAAGAAATATTTCTTCGATTGTACCCAAAAACATGGCAGGTAAAAGTTCAGAGATATCGAAGGTCCTCTCCAATTTTCATCAAGATCGCATATGCTGTTTGCCCGGTAGAAAGCGAACAAACGGACCGAAAAAGAAACAACAAAAACATCCGAGCTAATTTTTTTTTGTGTGAAGTGATTAATGAGTGAAATTGATTTAACTACGATCACTACTAAAATTATACTAATATAACAAAAATGATTTTGCATTGGGACTTGAAAGTAAAGAAATCCCACGCAAACTAAAACTTACAAAACAAAAGATCATCCATAAACGCGACTAGAAAAAGAGTTCGCGAAGCGACCTAATTTAAGCTTAAATTTGCACTAGGCTGCTTCGCGAACGCTTTTTGCAGTCGCATTGATTGAGCTTTTTTTGAATATTTCTGATCAATGATAACTACGTTTTAGTATAAGTGGGATCTCATTACTTTTTAAGTTCCATTATCAAATTATTTTTGTCAAATGAGGATATGGTATTACCAACTAACAATAGATCGAAAAATTTCGAGGCCCAAAGACATGCTTTTTGTACGCATTGCAGGTGATTGTTGTCAATTTTCTAGAGTCACTTGTTAATAATATACCTGTAAAAGGCTTTCATTAATACCTTTATTTCTATGAATTCTGGCCAACATTTTCCAATTTTTTGTTTCAGAAGGAACTGCATCACCAAAACTTTAATGTCCATTAGAAATATGAACGTTGTAGCCCCACCCGTTTGGTCAAAATCGGCCCAAAAATCACGAAAATATTGCATTAAAAATCGTGAAAAAAAAGGGTATGAAAACATGCTTCCGTGGCAGCTTAGGTGAAAGAGCAATGTATGTGGTATAAATCGATTCGTATTGAGCCATAGATAAACAATTTCGTTGGTGAGAGTCTTGATTTTTTGGCTGAAACCGGCCATATCTAAAACAAGATGGCCGCCGCTTTCGAATTTAAAACTAGCGTATCTTCGTAAGTATTTGACCGATTTCAATTTCAAAGGTACCATTCGAAAGGTAAATGATAGAAATTTAAATTAATTCCTAAAAATTTTCACGAAAATTCCATATGTTTGAGGTTATGTTACAAAAACTTTAACTACCTATTTACTTTACACTTTCTCGTTATGGAACGATATTTACTAGGTAAAAAGGTTTTACATTTTCTTAAGTTGCATTTTTGGTAGATAATTTCTATGTGTTTTTAATGAATCCATTCATTAAATTTTCTGAGAGTTATAGCCGAGTTTATGTAATTAAAGCGATGGCATGTGTAGATGAATATATGCTACTACTGTGTGATCTTTATGTTTCATTACATTTTGTCGAGACACAATTGGTGAAACAATTAGATATTTGGTATCAATCGATTCGTTATGAACCGAACTTAAACAATTTTGATTGGGTGTAAAGTTCGATTTTTTTACTGAGACCTTCCCTGGGCAAAAACAAGATTATCATTGAACATTTTAACTAAAATATCTTTAAAAGTATTTCGCCGATTTCAATTGAGGGGTTGATTTCAAAAACAGCCTAGTCCAAAAAGCACATTTTGCAGGAGATCAATTAAACTTCATACCATCCGTAAAAGTTGTATTAAATTTCCAATTTTTGGTTTTAACTGTGTATCTTGATAATAGTTTTTATTTCTGCTATGACATTTTGCCATAGTACTTCCCAGAAAGACAAAAAAAATAAAAACGTTTGGACATTGGTTGTTTTTGTAGAATATTTTTAAAATGTATACATTTTTGTTGAGGTTATTTTCCAGAAAGTTCAATACGATATTATATAATATGATATATCTATAGTTCCAACATAACAGCTGGATAGCTGTCACCTACTTAAACCACCTTTAATGCCGAAAAAAAAAATTAAAAAATAATGGACATTGGTTGTTTTTGTGAGAAATCTGTTTTTTTTCAAGCTTAAACGTGTGACATATGTTGCTTTTTGCCAGAAGTTTAATTTTAGTATTATTCCTAGTGAAAATACCAATTTTTTGATGGTATGGGCTCGAAATCGGTATTTTTGGACATTGGCTGTTTTTGCAAACAACCCCTCAATTTTAAAAGGTACGGTTGAAAGGTAATAAAAAGAACTACAAATGATATACCAACAATTTTCCAGAAAGTTTAATATTTTTGAGGTTATGTTTGGTTTGAGTTTTTGGTAATTTTAACGATTTTTTCAGAGCACAATAGGTGAAACAACTATGTATGGGTAGAGCTATGAAAAAATAGCATATATATTCTGAATATTTTGCATTAATTTTTCCAAATTTAGCATTTTGTAGCATTAATTTTCTTCTTTCCACCAAAACCCCGAATGTGGGGAGTTTCTTGTATTTTTAATGGGGAATGAATTCAAATTATGCTTTATAGGAACATTTCAATTCAATGTAGTCACTTTAAACGTTAGAATACAATGCTAAACCAATTCTCAATTGGTATATGTAAACCTTATTTTCAGTAAATTTAGCATTTTGTAGCGTTTTTAAGAATTTATACTCACTGATTTAGCATCAATAACCTAAAACGCTAAATTTTCATGCCTCTATGTATGGGGTATCAATCGATTCGTTATGAACCGTGATTTAACAATTTTGGTGGGAAAAATTTCGATTTTTTTACTGAGCCCTTTCCATGGCAAAAAACAAGATGGCCGACGCCAGTGAGCCTTTTCTCTCGCATACCATTAGAAGTATATATCCGATTTTTAATTCACGTATACCGTTAAAAAGTAATTAAAAGAGAAATAAACTATATGTTTACCATTTTGTTGAAACTTTAATATTTTTCTGAGGTTATGTTACAAAAACATTAATTATTTACTACACTCATCATCGTTATGGAACTTATGGCGCATATTTACATGACCAAAACGGTTTTTGAATATGTTTGGCTTGTTTATCCGTAGTATATCTTTTTATGTATTCAATGAGTCCTTACTTTTTATGTTCCGACAAATATATCCCGAGATAATGTATTTGAAGCGACGGCATGTTTAAATGAATAATAAATGCATCGAGTATTTTTGATCTTGATGTTTTAAACACATTTCGTCGAGGCACAATAATTGATGAAAGGATTATGTATCTGGTATCAATCGATTCGTTATGAAAAGTACTTTAACAATTTTGATGAGGTACCCGTCGCAAAAAAAAACAAGATAGCCGCCGAAAAAAACTTTGTAACTTATATATTTTCTAAGGTAATTGACAGATCAATTTCAAAGGTACCGTTGGAAAGGTAATTAAAGGAGCAAAAATGTATGAACCTGCAATTTACCTGTAAGTTCCTTCATGTTTGACCCTATTAGCATCTGTCACAATTCCCACATGAAATTTCATACACGCCACTACCTTCTAGGCGGATGTGGACCGTAGGCTACTTACTACTTCTTAAGTTCTTAACGACTCTCCTATCTTTCTGTCGGTGTTAAAGACTGTTTTTATGTTTTGTTTGGCAAGAATTTTTACTATTCGGTCCGTTTCTCCTTTAAAGGAGCTAAAAACCCCAAAAATTATTTTTTACCACGTGATCTATAGCACAATACTACACTTAAATGACCGTTTAAAAAATTATATCTTGTAACTGTGATTTAACACGAATTTTTAATTTTTTTTGATCCAGAAATTGGCGAAAATTGGTGTTTTGGAAAATTTCCTAAATCGGCTTTAACCTGCTTCTTTTTTGGTCCACATAGATACTAGAGCATAGTACCAATCTAAAATGCCCCTTTATAACATCGTGTCTTGAAACTGTGCCCAAATATACCCTCAAACACGTAAAAATACGCATTCCAAAATCACACGCCATCTTGGTAATCAGCATATTTTGACCGAACTACTTGCTCAAATTACAAAACAAAATATAGAGAATTTACAGAAAAGGCTGTCGAGTACGTCAATAATGGCCAATATTTTTTTGGATCAAAATCCTCCAAGGTCACGGGGCATAAAGATCGTCCCCATGTTATTTCTTATGGGAGATTTTTGCCGATGGGACCTAGCTAAAAAAATGTCATGTTTGACAATTTTTTGGGAGGTCATGGTGGCCCCAATAATTTTTCTGTTAATTGCTAAATTCACTAGTTATCCTAAATGAAATATATTTTTTGAGTTTAGCGGTTAAATACCCCTTTAACATACGGCAAATATGCAGTTGCAAGTGGTTCTTCTTTTTCTGTACCTACATATTTTTCCGAGTTAGTTTGTCGTCTGAGGGCCTTTTGAATGATTCTATTTGCAAAACCATTCTTCTTGAGCCCATCTCCTAGTATACGAAACTCTTCTTCAGCATGATCTGCATCAGCTATTTTGTATACTGTTCTGTGTATTATGTGTACGCTTCTGATCGGATCTGGGCTGGATGATGATGTGAATAATAATAATAAGAAACACTCGGGACCTAGGCTGTCAATATCATACTGTTTCCAACTGGTCCCGGGTTCAATCCCCGGTAGTGGAACTTTTTAAATTTAAATGTCTATGGTAACCAACATAACAGCGTCATAGTTCCTAAAAACAAATAACCTCAGTAAATATTTAAATTTCGTAAAAATTGCAGATTCAAAAATTTTGCTCCTTAAATTACCTTTCCAACGGAAACCTTTGAAATTGATCTATCAATTACCTTAGAAAAATATAAGTTACAAATTTTTTTTTTCGGCGGCCATCTTGTTTTTTTTTTTGCGACGGGTACCACACCCAAAATTGTTAAAGTACGTTTCATAACGAATCGATTGATACCAGATACTTTAATCCTTTCATCAATTATTGTGCCTCGACAAAAATGTGTTTAAAACATCAAGATCAAAAATACTCTATGCATATATTATTCATTTAAACATGCCGTCGCTTCAAATACATTATCTCAGGATATATTTGTCGGAACATAAAAAGTAAGGACTCATTGAATACATAAAGAGATATACTACGGATAAACAAGCCAAACATATTCAAAAACCGTTTTGGTCATGTAAATATATGCGCCGTAAGTTCCATAACGGTGACGCGTGTGGTAAATAATTAAAGTTTTTGTAACATACCTCAGAAAATATTAAAGTTTTAACAAAATGATAATCATATAGTTTATTTCTCTTTTAATTACCTTTTCAACGGTTTACGTGAATTAAAAATCGGTTATATACTTTTAATGATATGCGAGTCAAAAGGTTCGTTGGCGTCGGCCATTTGTTTTTTGCCATTTTAAGGGCTCAGTAAAAAAATCGAATTTTTTCCCATGAAAATTGTTAAATCACGGTTCATAACGAATCGATTGATACCCATACATAGTTGTTTCACCTATTTGTGCTCTGAAAAAATCGTTAAAAATACCAAAAACTCAAACCAAACATAACGTCAAAAAAATATTAAACTTTCTGGAAAATTGTAGGTATATCATTTGTAGTTCTTTTTATTACCTTTTCAACGGTACCTTTTAAATTGAAATCGGCGAAATACTTTTAAAGATATTTTAGTTAAAATGTTCAATGACGACGGCCATCTTGTTTTTGCCCAGGGAAGGTCTCAGTAAAAAAATCGAAATTTACCCAATCAAAATTGTTTAAGTTCGGTTCATAACGAATCGATTGATACCAAATATCTATTGTTCACCAATTGTGTCTCGACAAAATGTATTTGAAACATAAAGATCACACAGTAGTAGCATATATTCATCTACACATGCCATCGCTTCAATTACATAAACTCAGGCTATAATTGTCAGAAAATTAAATGCATGGATTCATTAAAATCACATAGAAATTATCTACAAAAAATGCAACTTAAGAAAATGTAAAACCTTTTTACCTAGTAAATATCGTTCCATAACGAGAAAGTGTAAAGAACATAACCTCAAACATATAAAATTTTCGTGAAAATTTGTAGGAATTATAATTTTAATTTCTATCAATTACCTTTCGAATGGTACCTTTGAAATTAAAATCGGTCAAATACTTATGAAGATACGCTAGTTTTAAATTCGAAAGCGGCGGCCATCTTATTTTAGATATGGCCGGTCTCAGTCAAAAAATCAAGACTCACCATCGAAATTGTTTATCTATGGCTCAATATTAATCGATTGATACCACATACATAGCTCTTTTACCTTTTCGGCCACGGAATTACCTATGCTCCCCTACTAAAAACAAGTTGTAAGGTTTCCACGCTTACTTTCGAAGTTTCTTCGTTGCAGATGTTGGTTTGGCTACAACCTGACGCGCTACTTTTGGATCTTAGAAGGGCCACGGCTGGGGGTTGTTTTGGTAAGTAGCTATTCAATTATCATTTATCACATCTATTGACATGAACCAAAGTGATTGTACGGTCATGAAAAAATTGGGTTGAATTATGTTTTCTTGGTTGAATAGGAAAACTCCAAAGTCGTTGCTAGACGAGTGAGCGAGTTATGTGTTGAGTACCCTGGAACATTTGCATTCAAGTTGATTGATATGTATATATATATATATATATATATATATGAATATAGGTTTTTTAAGCATCTGCCCGCTTTAAGGACATAGTTATTGATTCATAGCAGTTTAGTTATTTAGACAAACTTTTTCGACAACTGCTATGAATCAATATATATATATATAAATATATATATATATAAATATTTTTTATATTACAATACATTTTTAGGTGAAGACCACGTACAAATAATAATTAATTAAAATAATAACTCATTTTGACGTTTCGTGGAGATTGCACCCCACTTTAAAATATATATATATATATATATATATATATATGTATTTTTTTTTTTATATTTTCGTGGCCGATATGAATTAATGAACTAGGTGTTTCGGTTATAATGCCACGTTTATTTACATTAGGCCAACGTTTCGATGAAATTTCACTCATCTTCTTCAGGGCCAATACAACTTAATATATAAAAAACTAAAACTACATTACATTAATAAATAAAGAACAAAACTGGGAAAACAAAATACAACAAAATATAAACAATAGAAATCACTGCACATATTATGGCGAATTAAAACAACTCAAAGAATCACTGCAAAGCTTGACGTTGCAAAGAAAGAAGAAAGTCACTACATGTCCGTCTTATTGTTTTTCGTCATGGATCTTGTCACTCTGACTGTCGATGTATTTACTTGCAACAGATCATCTGCAGGAACTAACTGGGGCGTTGGTTGTTGGTCCATTGGTTTCACAGCCAACCTATGTGGCTGTACATGTATCCCTGAAATTGAGTTGTTTTAATTCGCCATATGTGCAGTGATTTCTATTGTTTATATTTGGTTGTATTTTGTTTTCCCAGTTTTGTTCTGTATTTATCAATGTAATGTAGTTTTCGTTTTTTATATATTAAGTTGTATTGGCCCTGAAGAAGATGAGTAAAATTTTATCGAAACGTTGGCCTAATGTAAATAAACGTGGCATTATAACCGAAAAACCTAGTTCATTTATATATATACATATGTATAAATGTTAGTGTTTTGAGTTTATAGTTGGTTTAAGGCCTCGTCAACTGTAAGGTCATAAATGTGCTACTCTAGCCTGTGATAGACAGACAGGAAAGACCCATGCTGTCTAGGTCCAGCCTTAGGTAAGAAGAGGAAAGGGAATGTTACCGTGTACTCAACACATTGCTCATACACTCGTCTAACAACGACTTTAGCGTTTTATAAGTTTTAATGATATTGTTTTTGGTTTAGATGATTAAGTGTACGTCAACCGTTAGGCCATTATGAAACACATTGTTTGTTGAAGTTCAGTTTACCATCGTGTTTGATTTTTGATTCAAAGACAAAGGGTGTATTTATTCAATTAATTTTGTCCAATTCTAATATCGTAGTATTTTATGTTGTGGGTTTGTTTGTTGGGTTAAATTATGTTATATTCAATGTTTTGTTCAAGGTTCCTCGAATCCAAGGACAAAATATAATCAATTTGTGGGAGATATTGTTGTATTTTCTATCATTTCACATTTTGATTGTGTTTTGTCCTTGAATTAGAGGAATCTTAAACGAAACATTGAACCGTCTAATTCAGGCTTCATAATTTATAAATATAACGCCGAATTACATAAAATATAATAGAAAACAGAATCGGTGCACTTTTGCAACCGATTTGATAAAAATGAAGATCAAACGACGTTATCGTTGTATTAAATGCTACATATGTTCAGCCATTTTTCGATTTATTATTTCTTGTACATTTGAATCGTAACAAATTTACTGAAAATATTAATAGAACCTAAAAATTCGTTTCTGGAAGTATGTTAAAATTTTCAGCGCAATAGGTTCAGTGGTTCGACCATTTTTTCCCAGACATAAAAATACAGAGGCTTACCCATTTGAGTTGAGTGTCATAATTGGCTTTAAAACTCGGAAAACGCCAAAGTCGTTGTAAACGAGTAAGCAAGCCATGTTGAGTATGCGGCAGGTAAATTTAATTTCCTCCCACTATGTACCTAAGGCTGGATCCAGCATAGGTCTTTCCTCCCAAGCCTATCATAGCATTGAGTGGCGCATTATGGCACCTCACAGTTGACACACCCTTATACCAACCAGCGGTTTAGCCGCGGTCGTTTAACCGGTGCCGACTCACCGAAGAATAGAGTGGGTCAACGCTCTGCCCTGAAATACACGTATACCGCTGGCTAGAGTAGACGAGGGTTCGAAAGCTAGTGTGTCAGCTTCGTTCTCCATGACGTCTACTCGGCAGTCCGGGTTAGTGGAGGAACCTATATAATCAAGGTTACACCGTCCTTTCGGATGGGACGTAAACTCGTTGGTCCACTTGGTACTTTTCGACAGTAGTGGTCTACGTGCCGGTAACAGGTTTCCCCTCCTCCCTTCTTCATCCCGGTCGGGGCGGCCTGTTTTTGTTTCTAAAATGGTAGTTGGACGAGTGAGCGGAGCGAACGGAGTCCTCTATGGCAAGAATTCGTCACTTCGTTGTGTTTATGTGTGTCTGTGTGTTCGATTTTGCCGAAATTTCACACCAACGTCAAGGACCAATAGATAGTAGTGCTGTTAACATGGACAGCAAAATTCGTAGGAATCCAACCTACAAAAAATTAAAATTAAACAAATTACTACTTTATTTTTTCTTTGGAAAAAATACCCTTTCTCACCAATGTTAATACATGAAATGTTGAAAAAATTTCAGAATTACATCTTGCCCTGCCATCTTACAAAAAATTAATTTCCGAAAAAAATCGTGTTTTGCAGAGCTTTACTAAATTGGGTTTGATTTGAGGAGCATACAAAATGGATGCAGAACATATCAATACGAAATTAAGATACTGAATTGAGCTTCCCAACACATATTTTAGATTCTTGATAGCTATAATACTTTGGCGTTGGCGATGTGATACGTTTTTTTTTTGTCGCCCGCGTCCGCTTGCATGGCGATAAAGCTAACGCATCAGTGGCAGACAAGTCTCGACTTAGTGACACACTCACAGCAGATGTGAGAAACGTGGTTTATTTTATTTACCCCGGGTTCTCGTTCACTCGTCCAACAAAGACTTGGGCGTTTTCCTAGTTAAAAAAAAAACTCGAACCCTTATCATCGGACGAGTGAGCGGAGCAAACGAAGTCTCTATGGCAAATTTTTGGCACTTCGAATTGATAATGTGTGTATGTAGACTTCGTATGCATGTCTGTGTGTTCGACGCGTAGGAGCCAAACTACTTCTCCCATTATGACGAAAATGCATATTAACGTCAAGGACTAGTAGATAAATTAAGAGTGCTGTTAACATGGACAGCAATATTTGCATGAATCCAACCTTCAAAAAATTAAAATTAACAATTTAATACTTTTTAAAAATAAAAGTTTGATTTGGGAAAGACATACTTTTTCACCACAATGTTACCACCATGAATGTTGATAACTATAACAAAAATGTAAAAATGTTATCGTGCCTCTCCAATTTACAATATTATACTGCAAAAATAATGTTTTGAAGAGCTTTATTAAATTGGATTTGATTTGAGGAGCATAAAAAAGGATGCAGAACATCTTGAGCCGAAATGAGGTGCATAATGTACTTTGGGGCGATGAAAGGAAATGTTACCGAGTACTCACATACACATACACACATCCACACATACACACATACAAACACAACGAAGTGCCGAAAACTTGCCATAGATACTCATTCTCTCCGATCACTCGTCCAATTATACTTCAGGCCACGTTTAAAACTTGCTTTCAATTCATATTCTTATGATCTTATGTCACATCGAAGTCATAATCTTCGAATTCTAAACTGACAATAATCTGATATTTTGTATGCTATCCAACTGGTTTGTGAACGATTTTAAGAAAACTAGACATTCGTATAAGTGGCATAGCATACATAGGTAGAGCACACATACTTCGAGCGAGAGTCTAAACTGTGTGACTTCGAGTAGAGTCCAGATTCCTGCAATCCTGAGCTAGGCATTGGTTGTGTATTCATACGGAAAATGTTAAGTGTGATACAATACATGCTTCCTTGATTGCTTTGTGAAATAACGATTCACTTTTTTCAGCTGAACTTCCTCTTCCTCCTAAACATCATCCGTGTGCTGGTGATGAAGCTGCGACAGATGCAGAGCAGCGAGGGCGAACAAGTCAAGTAAGTGCAAGACCTTCAAACAAGTTCAAGTGCATTCAGTTGCAAACGTCAAGTTTCAGACGACATCGTCGTTGGTTACTTGCCCAACAGCCAAGAATTAATACAGGAACTCTCGCCCAAAACAAGGTGTTTTCTAACTTCTTACTACAAATAATTTATAAATTCATTTATTCCATGTCAATATAAGTTACCCTAACAGCAGCATTTAATACAGTTTTAGTCTCGAGCAGACAATATATAGGAATGTATAAAAGAGATGTACGTGGTGAACTAATTGACGAATAAGATTAATACAGTATCAAGTTTCAACTGTTGAACACTTTAATCTCGGAAGTTAATTATAAACATCAAAATGCTTCGGACTCGATTAGTCGTAATTCGATAAACCGTGATCACAATATCACAAACACATCTTCAATCTCCAAGAACCACCTCAGGAACAGAAGGCGCGCAGCATCCCAAATAATACCAATTAAGGCACTTGGAATAAGAAGGGCGTAAGTTAGAAAGCATATTTTTTAGATAATGAGAAAAACTTTTTAAAAATTGAAGTAAATTTGGGTTTCTTATTTATGATTCAGATAATTTTAGTGCACAATTCTAAATAGTTGAAATCCAGAGGTCACTAACATATCCCCCCTACAAAAAAAGCAAAAAAAGTTATGCCCTTCTTCCGTAATTTTCTTTTTTTGGGGGTGAATTCGCATTTTTATTTTTTACTTTATCTCTTTTCACATAAATAACATAGAGATATAGGCCTTGTTCGGCACGTAATGGGCCTGTGGGCACAGTACGCCCGTCTGTTGGAGCGGTATGGAAGAAGGGCGCTGCAGTTTAACATGGTTTAACCCTCTGAGCTGGAACTACACACGTGGATATCTGATGCATACCTGGCAAATATTGAGATGTGAAGTTGGCGGAAGTTTGGCGTCCGCCATTTCCGACGTCCCTAATCAGCGACAGATTCAAAATAACTAAACATAATAGATTCTTTCACCTGCGTCACTGGCCTGTGTTTATCAGTTTATTTAGTGTAACACTGCAGTTAACACTATTCCTAGGCATCCTGACTGACCCTGATAATAGACCACGGAGGCCAAGTCTTGAGCACATTAGTTTCGAGTCGAGAAGTTAGTCAAGTCACTTAATCTATGTCACCTGCCAAAAAATGTGACTTGGTTTGGTAGTCTTGCTCTTGAGTCCCACCGAGTCACAACCCAAGTAGCACAGAAAATGAGTGCGCTTATGGGCCATCAGCGGCAAAGTGATGGCAAAGTTTTGCGTTGATGGCCGCCTATGGCCCATAAGCACACAACCGACAGGCGGCGAACAGTAGGCGGCCCGCCTATGGCCCATAAGCGCACAACCGACAGGCGGCGAACAGTAGGCGGCCCTCCTATGGCCCATAAGCGCACAACCGACAGGCGGCGAACAGTAGGCGGCCCCCTAGGCCCATAAGCACACAACCGACGGTATCTAATGAGAGTATATACACATTAGATGATGGATTTAAAGGGAAATAATTTAATTGTCAATTTCATCATGTTTTGCTAATCATTCTCGCTCTTCTTCGTCGATGTGAGGAATATTGACGCTCTCACATTCAAGGTATATCATTTTAGTATCATTTAAACTTATTATTTGATAATATTAATATTATGATAATTATTTTTATTTATTTCCAACAAATCAAGCTACAAATACACTTAACATGTTGAAGAGAATCAGAGAGAGCATAAGCCCCATAGCAAGAATGCCTGATTCCCTTCATTAAAACTAATCAAAATAACTTAATGTTATTTGAAAACAAAGAATAAATAGTCAATAAATTAACATAATGTAATAATATATTATGATATATCATTCCGATACCGAATACTCCACGTAGGGTTTCCAAAATAATACTTTGATTATTGCATTCAATCGACATAATTTTTAAATTAATTTCAAAAATGTTTATAAATACGGTAATTAATTTCATTGCAATATGTGAAATTAATCCCCTACTCGATAATGCTGTCACGTATCTATAATATGCCTTTGCACTTGCCGTTTCGTAGTGCGAATTTCACATACTTGACGCAGATGGAAGAAAACGAAATTCTCTTTTAATAGAAATATATTCATTATAAATAAATAATATGTCATATTTTATGTTTGTAGAACTACAGCAAATAAATCGGCCTAATTTATATTTAAAATTTTCCTAAATCTTATTTTATCAATGATATGATCATATTATGACATTGCCAAAACTATTTGTTATTTATTTTTTGGGTTGAGCAGTACGCCCAGTATAGACGATTATAGTAAAATTATGACACGTTTATCCCAGACATAATTATTCCAGCTAGTAATTTTTTTGTTGAAAGGCAGATTTTTTTCTATTTGTAACACTTACTCTTGTCTACAAACTGACATACTTGAAAATTGCACTTTCGAATTTTTTATTCCGCCGGTACGAATAGGTGGAAGAAATAAATTATATAGTGCAAGATATTAACGACAAAGTTTTTCCAAGTAGGGCCTAATAGAAATAAAAATCATCCTTCAAACCAAAATTTATGAGCAGGGATATGTCCGGGATATACGTAATTAATTTCTCTGTAATTACTATTAAACCCAAAAATAAAAATAAAATGTTTTGAAAATGTCAGATGATCATAATTGATAAACTATATCCGTTTTTTTGTTTTAGGTTATACAAAAAAAAAAATTGCCGATATGGAATATTTGGTGTAGGCCTATATCAAAGTAGGGAGAGAGGTTTAAATTTAGCGATTACTTTACTGTCTGTCCGTCTGCCCGTGTGTGACTGGTAAAAATAATAATAAATGCAAATCCAACCTGAGCTCCTAATCACTTTCCGTCAATTTAATTCATACCATTTAGATATATGGGCATGATACTCTTTGGTCAATTTAAATATGAACAAGAGTAGGCCTACGCTTAAAACAACTCAATTTGAATACATATATTATTGAATCTTTAGTTTGATGAACAACCTGAGATGGCATTTATTTAGTTCCCATGTAAAAAAGGTACGAAATGTTGAACAAGACGTTCCACAATGCATACACGCTGGGTACATCTTCATATGGTAGCTGGCGCGCTCACTTCTAGCAGTGATCACGGTGGTGTAGCGGTCAGCGTTCCAGAGTCCGGCGCAGCAGGTTGGGGTTCGAGTACGGCGATGGCGATAAAATTTGTGTATGTCTAATCTCTCTCTCTGTATTAACTTGAAATTGTTCTCTTGCACACAGTTTATAGAAAATGAAATGCTCGCACAAATTGAAAAGATATATAATTTTAAACTTTTGTCAGTTAATATTTTCGTTTGTGTGCGTGACTTCCTCACGTCTCTACTAGATGGTGCTAGTGTTCCCGAAACATTCTCACCGCGGGGCCGTAAGCATCCCGCTGTGACAAAAGTGAAGCAACTGTCGGATTTGCTACAGCGGCCCGCCTGTGGACCATAAGCGGCGAACTGATGGCAAACTGTGTATCGCCGGCTATGGCCCATAAGCGGCCGTTATCCCCAAAAATGCAGCACAGTATTTTCGAAACTGCTGGTTTTACTACAGTGGGCCGCTTATGGCCCATAAGCGGCGCGTTGCTTATGGCAAAGTTATGGGCGCCTGGCCAACCCCATAAGCGGGCCATAAGCGCATCGCCGCTTATGGGCCATCAGCTCAACTGATGGCGATGTTACAGCTCGCCATAAATCGCCATCACTTTGTGCTACTTGGGAAGTGACATAGTTTTTATAGACGGTGACATGATTTTATCGGTTTGAAACTGTTCCCCCAACAAATCCTTAGTGACCAATAGAAAAATATGTTGTTACATGCAGTTCGTAGCTTGGAAGATTGGCATTGTTGGCATTGTTGGCATTCTGCTACATATCTTTCATTGAAGCTTTGTATCTTGAATTCGTTATTTCTATGGATCAACATGAAATAAATTGTTAACGTGATAAAGGACCACGGCAAAAACGTTTTTATAGTCATTCCGCTATGAGAATCAATGTGCGTTTATATTGTATCAGCTGGCAAAGTGAGTGTTCTTGCTTTTTAGCCAAACGATCGGGGTTCGATTCCCGCAACTTTCACTTTATTTTTTAATAATTATGGGAATGTATTCCTTATGTTTTCCCCTATTGAATGATGCAAATACATTTTTAATTGGTGTGCTAGAAGTATACAAAAAAAAAATTAAAATTAATAAATTGTAAAAACCGGCAGCCAAGCTCTCCTTCCAAAGTCTTCGGCTGTGAATGCTGTGAGATATTGAAGTTGAGCCAAGCATTTCATTATTTCTCCCTAGTTTCACATTGAAAAGAAGTAAGATCATTTCGCCTGTTGACGTGCGCCAAGCCAACCATTTTCGTGGTAAAAAAAGTAAAACTTTTAAACACAAAATCATAATAAAAAATTACTTCGCCATTGAATTTGGTATGCGAGGACTCTAAAAAGTCAATGGCCAAGTAATTTTTTCGTGATTTTAAGTTTAAAATTTTTACTTTTTTTTACCACGAAAATGGTAGGCTTGGCGCTCGTCAACAGGCGAAATGATCTTACTTCTTTTCAATGCGAAACTAGGGAGAAAGAATGAAATGCTTGGTTAAACTTCTATATCTCACAGCATTCACAGCCGAAGACTTTGGAAGGAGAGCTTGGCTGCCGTTTTTTTTTCTTCAAATTTCTGCATTTGGGGGGGATATCACATCTTTTTGTTGTTTGTTTCATATCAAGGCGTGAAATACGTGTAAAGGTGGATACATTGTCTAGAAACAATGCTACCATCTTTTGATTTTGTTTACAATTTGTAATTGGCAATATACAATGTTTTTATTAAATTTCCAATAGTTTTAAAGTCGTCTTGGGTGTTTGTGTGAATGATTCGTTGACCGGACTATAACACATTGACTCATTAAGCGAGCGAAGCGAGCGTTTCCATTTGACTCTGCCGGAAAAATTAGCCACTGTTTTTTTTTTTGTTTGTTTGTTTGTTGTTTTTTTTTGTATCTCTCGCGATAACGTTCGAACGGAGGCTCAGATCGAGTTGAAATTTTCACTATCCGCAAGCTTCGTACTAGATTGAATGCCATTAGTTTTGTGGCAAAATCGGCCAAAAAGTTAAAAAGTTACATTAAAGTTAATCGAAAGTTTTTTTCAAACTTAACGGCGTCAAAATCTGAGGAGGCCAAATCATTTAGAATGTCCGTCCGGTCACGAATATGTTAATTTTATTTTGATCCGATAAGTAGTGTTGATGGAAATTACATAATAACAAAAGTATCGTTACCATGGCAACGAAAATTCGCACTATGCACTGCCACCTAGAAGTAATCAAAATACTGTAACCAAAGAGTTTCAATAGTTTTCCCAAGGAAATGATGTCAAGGTCTTCTAGATGGTGGTGAATTTTATCGACAAAGTAAAGGTTAACCCACGGGTTTACCCAAATACCTTGGCAATAATAAATAATATTGGAAACATAGCCCAGTGGACAGCAAACGTCGCAAATTTTAAAATTTTAAAAAATTTGCAATGCTGGGCACGTGCTCGCTTATCAACGCGTCCAACTGAGCGTTTCCTAGTAATTTTAATCAGCAATTAAAATATTAAAATTGTATTAAATACGACCTAACGTTTTTCCAAAGTTAATGGTGATAGGGAACAGTGGGGGTGAAATATCGCTTACCTCCTGGCTGATTATTATGTTTCATATTATGTACCATCATGCCAAATTTCATGCTGATAACTCATTCGGTGCCTTCATGGTGAATGCTGGAAATCAAGGTAAACATAATATAAACTATTAGGGATAGGGGTTGAAAAAATGTGGTTTAGGAAATGAGAATAGGCCGATTGGGTTAAAACACATTGAAACATAATTAACTAATTAATTGAATAAAAATTCAATTTTGGGTTAGAGCTATGAATTGTTCCAATTTTAGGGGATGATTTTGGGGGTGTTGGGGGTGGAATATCGCTTTCCTCTCGGCGGATTATTTTTTATATTAGTATGTACCATCATGCCAAATTTCATGCTGATAACTCATTAGGTGCCTTCATGGTGAATGCTTGAAATCAAGGTAGAAATATTATAAACTATAAGGGATGGGGATTGAAAAAATGTAGTTTAGGAAATGAGAATAGGCCGATTAGGTTAAAACACATTAAAACATAATTTTAAATAACTTATTTGAATAAAACATCAATTTTAGGTTAGAGCTATGAATTATTCCAAATTTAGGGAATATTGGGGGTGGAATATCGCTTGCCTCTCGGCGGATAATTTTTCATATTATTATGTACCATCATATCAAATTTCATGATGATAACTCATTAGGTGCTTTCATGGTGAATGCTGGAAATCAAGTTAAAAATAATATAAACTATTAGGGATGGAGGTTGACAAAATGTGGTTTATATAATGAAAATAGGCCGATTGGGTTAAAACACATTAGAACATAATTTAAATAACTAATTTGATTAAAAATTCAATTTTGGGTTAGAGCTATGAATTATTCTAATTTTAGGAGATGATTTAGGGGGTGTTGTGGGTGGAATATTGCTTGCCTCTCGGCGGAAGTATGTGACTCTGAGGTACATCTAAGTGTGGTCCAAGTTTCATAGTTCTAAGATGTACCGTTTTCTCTGTAGGCTCTTATTTCTCCCTGGCAGAATCCCCCCCCCCCCCCAACCAACCAACCACCCAGCCAGCCGGAAGATTTTTGTCGATTTTCACGCACTTTTTAACACAAAACGGGTCATCGGATCGGGCTGATTTTTTTTGGTATGTCATGGACCTCATATCAGGTCATATACCGAGTTTCAAGATTGTAAATCTTTCGGGACGGCGAGTGCAGATGGCTGAACACATCCCAACTCAGGTAGGAGTAAACAGGGTCGAGTTATCATCGCCTACTAGCAGTCGCGTGTGCTTGGCTGCGGGCGAACGACCGTCGCCCTAGATTCGGGACGGCGTGTGCAGATAGCTGAAAACCGGCTGTGGATATTTGCACCTACTTAGGTGCGCCGAGGAGGTTTTATTCTATTTTCATCTATGTTCTGCGCATGCGCGGGTGTGTCCAACATTTAATATTCTATTTGCACCGACGTGAAATGAATAACCTGAAGGTGCGCGTTTTTTCTACACAACTTTTATACACTAACGGAAAGGATTTCGGGTGCGCTCTTTTCGATTATATTCTAGAACTA
This sequence comes from Sweltsa coloradensis, assembly GCA_024449915.1. Lineage (NCBI taxonomy): Eukaryota > Metazoa > Arthropoda > Insecta > Plecoptera > Chloroperlidae > Sweltsa > Sweltsa coloradensis. The sequence continues at coordinate 70,298 of JAMZAV010001944.1, read as the reverse complement.
GCGCGGCGCACTGTAGCCAGCGGAAAGTTCGCTAACCTAACGAAAGTAGTTTTGTAACGTACAGGATTTCGGATGTACTGTCCATTAATTAATGTTGGCCACACCCGCGCATGCGCAGAACATGGGTGAAAATAGCATAAAACCTCCTCGGCGCACCTCAGTGGGTGCGAATAGACACTCCGCTGAAAAACCTCCCAACTCGGGTAGGAGTAAACAGGGTCGAGTTATCATCGCCTACTAGCAGTCGCGTGCGCTTGGCTGCGGGCGAACGACCGACGCCCTAGATTCATGTTTCAATTTCTGTAATGATAAGCTCAACTCGGCTGTGGAATGCGGAGTGATGAAGGCCTTCACAATTTAGAGTAATTTGTAAAACACGATTATAAAAATCTTAGCGATCTCAGATAATAGGGTAATAGGGATAATAGGATAATAGGGTAAGTAAAAAAAAAGGTTATCCGACGAGGGGGAGCCCCCCTCGTGTAAAAGTCACGCGCGCTAACCGTTTGGCTAGCAATATCGAATAGTTACTAGCCTACTTGTACAGATTGATAAAATATCTTGTGTAAAAGCTTTGTGTTTGCAATAACGGCACTTTTTACACTTTTAAAACCTTCGTTCAATATTTATTGAAAGTAATTTACATCGATATGCACCTCGTATGAGTAAATACTATTTATTTTCGCATAAAAAAATCCGAGGTGGCCCATCAAGCATTTTACATGTAAACTATATAATTTAAGTATTTTAAACTGTAATGCTTTATAGAAACCCAATAAATAATAATAAAAAAAAGTGACTCAAATCGACCAAAATCATCCAACTCACCAACAATATCTCGTGGTTTGAAACGAGAATAAAAAATTGTTCCAAGTCACCAATCGACTCGTGGACTTGTCCCCATAGACTACCGATTGGCGTTTTTGAACGACTAGAATCGATAATGCGACTGGGAACGATAAGTGAGTTGAAACGAGTGGGCTCAAGATAATGCCTCCAATGTAGGTCTACTAGTCAACATACCTCAGAAGAGGATAGCCACAAACCGCCATCTGGAAGTTAAGATTTACATCTAGACGGCGGTGCAATCGCAATACAATCGAGGGACGCCGCCCAAGGCCCATTGGATTAGGCCTTTTCGCCCATCGCTTTAGGCCCATGTCGTCTTCAAGGTTACAGTATTGCATTCGACGTTCACGTAAGTATTTAAAGGTCAATGGTTTAACCATGGTAAGATGTAGCGCGATCTAAAGGTCTGTTCGTTGGACCTGCTCTAACTGCTCAGATCCGCTCGGATAACGAAATAGCCGTTCGTTTCACGAGATCACTTTCTCGAATTGCGTTTTTTGGTCTCGAGCATCTTGATCTAGAGCAGAAAGATCATGATTTTCGTGCTCTGACATTTTAGGAGGAGCGAGTTAGAGCAAGTTTATTTAAATAAAAATGGCTTCCTCGTTTGCTGGAAGTGTGAATAATATTTTGCCAATAAATGCGAACGAAATTTTTCTTTTTGGATTGATATTTTTTGAAAGAGCAGATTAGAGTCGATTTTCGCCCCAAAATGCGTTCGTCTCAAAACACAGGAGTAATGTGATCTAACTTCCTCGAGCGTGGGTGTGGCCTAAATTCAACCTACTCTAAAGTGATCTTAGAGCAAAGTCGAGCAGGTCCAACGAATAGACCTAAAAGGTCATATTTGCAATGGATCAGGCTCGGCGCCACTTTCAAATGAAACGATCTCGCTAAATGGGCGTCAGTCGAGCAACGACCTTCTTCTTCCAAGTGACTCATTTTATTTTCTTAAACTTCTATAGAAAGCTACATGGCAAAAATAAAATTACTGTGAGAGTGTAGCAGCTTGGTTTAATTTTTTTGCTCCATCAAAGATATAACTTTGATCAATCAAAGTGAATTAAAATGTCGGTCAAAAAAGATAAGTCGTGTGAGAGCTATTTTGTTGTCGTTATTGTTCCCGATACATGGAAAGAATGAGGGAACAAACAAAGTTAAGTGTATCAAGAATACTGAAAAATGTATTTTGGTTTATAGAATTCTTTACGAAACTAAAATTAAGGATCTATCCTCAAACCGATAAGCCATAAGAAAAATTTATATTAAAAAACGATAGTGATATGTAACGTAAGAATAATTTAGATATAATTATTTTATACTCTATGGGGTGCCGTATGACAGTCACCGCCAGGAGCGCTGCGAGCGTTCCGGCCATTCTCACGCGCGGGAAAATGGAAAACGACACTCAGAGAGCTAAAAGAACAATTAAAAAGAAGAAAAGCAAGAATTAGTGGAAGAAAGGCCGAGTTAGTAGAGATGTAATTGATCATATTATATGTTGGAGCGAAAGTTTTACTGATATCTTGTTTTATGCATGTGCAAGCAAGTTCTGAATTCAAACCACATCGCCTAGTAAGACCGCGACGTCCCTTCGATGAGCATATATTTTTTTAAAAAAATTAGTAGGCCCTATTTTCATATCTTAGATTTATTCGTAGAATAATTTGGTTTATTTTCATGTATAGGAGCTCCAAAATTAAACTACTTGCCACTTGGCTAGAGCGAGATCCGTCAGGTAAGCCAAGTCAAATCTTTCTGATAGCCTTTAGGCCTAAATTCAAATCTTTTCAGTAGGCATAATTATGTAGCCCTAGGCCTAGTAGGGCTAGGGCTAGCCAGCTGGCAAATTTTTGTGTCACGGTGGGTGGTCACGGTACATAAAATCGTACAAAAATACAAAAAATAATTTTTTAAATTTGCTCTAGAAATTATCCCGAAACCACAAGTAAAATGAGAACTCACCTCGTGAATTAAAAAAGTAGGCTGTTTAAGCTGCATATTTCAACGTTCGGCATTCACCCCAGCAGCTATTCCGAGCCACCTGGTTCTTGGGAATTGCACACCTGTTATTGAGGTCAAAAAACGCCACAGTGCAGGTGTGTATCATTTAAGTAAATTGCGAATGTATGTAGGATAGTTTTTTTTATCTGACAACTTGAATTAGGCCTATGTTATCTATATTGGTAAGCATACTTGAGGTTCGAATATGACTAGTACTTTAATGTAGGCCTAATGTTAGATTCGGAGGTTTAAGTAGCTACGTTGAAACTGATGGGAGTTGCACACTCCCAAATTATTTTCTATTTAAATTGTATTAATTAAAATAGTTGTCTTTCACCATCTGTCCTGTCTGTCATCGTCCCATCTTTCACATTTTTTTTAAAATTGACCAAGTTTCCCCGAAACTTTGTGGACTTTGCTGTTCTTTGCTGTAGGCCTATGTATAAAATATTTATCATTGAACAAACTTATATGCAAATAAAAAATCTGGTGAACTGAACTAAACTATTATTGTTATTCATTAGAATGTGTAGGTCTAACTGATATTAATCCATTCCACTAAATTGTTTCTTGGGGTCGGCAATAACATTGTACCGGTAATGTAGACCCTAAAAGCTTTTACTTGTTTGTGTATTCATCCACCCAACTTTTGTATGTGCTACAAAATATCTATTGTGCCGGAATGCAATCTCACCTCGGTTCCATAAAGTTCAGCATAATTCGATATGACACTTGAATCCATGTTTGGTAATTGGAAGGATTGTTTCAAATCAACGTAAGACTGCTAGTGGCCTACAAAGATTCGTCATTGATCTAGGCCCCCTTACTAAAAATACTCATCACCAATTGATAACCAAATAATAACTTCTTGTAAACCATAATAACCAATTGATAACCATTTGTAAACCACTAATAACCACCAAAGAGGCTTGTTAAATGGATGATAACCAACTGTAAACCATTTAATAACCATTTGATAACCTATTGCAAACCAGAACATCACCAATTGACAACCATGGTTATTATAAATCTTTTAATAACCATTTGATAACCATTTGTAAACCTCAACTAGTAATAACCAAATGGTCACCATGGTTATTAGTTGGTTATTACTTTTTTCTGAGAATCTCATAAACCAATACAAACCTGGATATTAGTCACCAATTGGCACCATGGTTATTAATTGGTTTACAATAACATGAAGAACATATACAAGCCTTATCAATATAGGCCCTACTATCAATATATGTTGTTAATTTGACAAAATTATATTTATATGGTCCACCTGCAATGCATGCAATTTTTAAAATAAAGACTACACAAAAGCTGTAGGCCTATTTTGCACTGTGTAATAATGGCATAAGCTAGAAAGTCATTATTTTTTGTCAAAATACACAAACCTCTAGGTCTAATTATTTTCTAGCACAGCATAACATTATTAAAATAGTTTATTTCATAAGAATAATTTACTTGTTTAATGATAGCAATTATCGTAAAAATTGGCCCCGACTGGCTCGAACCCAGAACCTCCGGCTTACATGACCGATGCTCTTCCATTGAGCTATCAGTTTTGTTTATCATTAAACGAGTAGGCCTATGTCCTGAAAGCAGGCTTGGCTATTGTACCACCTCTGGCCGATAATTTGAAAGTCGAAGAAACATGCCTGAAAAGTTTGCTGAATGAAAGAAGTCCTTTAAAATAACAGGGGGAAAAATGTGATTTTTTTGGGGCGGGACATAACCTCACTACTGGAAATAATTATATTTAGATTTTTAGACATAGGGTACACATCATATCTAGTTCAAAATTAAATTTTGAGAATCGGTTTTCTGGACATAGTTTTCTAAACACCTTTAGCTAGCTATAGCTAAATAGTTTTCTGAAAATAACAATTGGTGTACGATTTTTTTGTCAAACGGTACAAATACGAGTTTTTTTTCAGTTTTTGTACCGTTTGAACAAAAAATCGTACACCACAACTGTTATTTTCAAAACTATTTTAGCTATAGCTTAAGTTATAGCTAAAGTGTTTAGAAACTATGTCCAAAACCGATTCTCAAATTCAATTTTGAACTAGATTTGTTGTGTACACTTTTGTCCCAAAATCTAAATATAATTTCCAATAGTGAGGTTATGTCCCGCCCAAAAAAATTCACAATTTTTGTTCTGTTATTTTAAAGGCCTTCTTTCATTCAGCAAACTTTTCAGACATGTTTCTTCGACTTTCAAATTATCGCCCAGAGGTGTTACAATAGCCTTAAAAACTCTTTTCTAATATTTAATTACATAATGGTGAAGATTTACCTCAAAAGCAATGTCTTAGACACTGTCAAGATCATTCCATAAAACATGGAAAGCTAGCTCTTCATTCTTGCTACAACACAATATTAGTTTGAGAAGAGGTCACACTTCACAAATAAGAAAAGCAGATTTCAAGTAAACAAACTCATTGTAACATTATACAGAAAAGGTTTTGTTTTCCTGCATTCTGCAGTATACGATACAAGCGCGTGGCCCTATACCTTATGAGCTAGCCTGCGCGCTCCCACTGACACAGGTTCCGTGGCCACTTGGAGAGAGCGTCGAGCTATGGAGGAAGGAGTCCAGGGATCGAGTCCGATAGATACCAATAAAATTTAACCATCTCAAACTTCTTCCATCTAATGTGTATCTGTTACTTAGTATGTACATGTGTAATTGAAGTCCTCAAGTCGTTGAAAGTACTTATTTTTAGGAATTGATTCCATCTTTTTGGTTATTTGAGTGACTACTAGATCGCGCTGGTGTTCCTTACCGCTGTTATTAATTGGTTTACAGTTGGTTATCAAATGGTTTATTATATATAAACCATGGTTATCCATTTGTTTACAGTTGGTTATTAGTTAGTTATCAAATGGTTATTAGTTGGTTTTACAAACTTACTGAGCAGTGGTTTACAGAGCAGTGGTTTATCAATTGTTTATAACCATTTGGTCATATTTTGAAACATTGGTTTACAAATGGTTATTAAAAGGTTACTAAAGGTTATGTAAACCTTGGTTGCTAATGGTTATCATTGGTGATGAATATTTTTAGTAAGGGCCTACCTATAACGGCCTCGTTCTAGCCAAGTGGCTTGATTTTCGGGTTTTTCTAGACCTAGGTCTCAAAGAAATAATTTTAATTTAGGCCTACAAGCCTACTACAAAGATTTGACTTAGCTTAACTGAAGGTCCTCGTTCTAGACAAGTAGTTTAATTTAGGAGCTTCTTTACATAACACATATACCAAATTATTTAACGCAAAGTCTAGGATCTGAACCTATTAAAAAGATTTAAATAGCACTACATGCTCATCGATAATAACGTCGCGCGACTCGGTGGAGGTGCCGGGTACCCTAGTACAGCCGTCCCGTTACACTCGGTGGAGTCGCCGGGTACCCTAGTACAGCCGTCCCGTTACACGTGGGTGGAGTCCCCCGGGTTACCCTAGTAAAACCCGTCCCGTTAACGTGGTGGAGTCGCCGGGTACCCTGGGTCCCGCCTTTCCCTTTTACACTCGGTGGGTCCCCGGGGTTTACCCTATTTACAGCCGCCCCGTTACATCGGTGGAGTCCCCGGGTCCCTAGAAAAGCCGTCCCTTTTACACGGGGTTTGGAGTGGGCCGGGAAACCCAAAGTAAAAGCCGTCCCGTTAAAATCGGTGGAGTGGGCCGGGTCCCCTTTATTACAGCCGCCCTTTAAAATGGGTTTGGATTTCCCCGGGTACCCTAGTACGGGCCGCCCCGGGTTAACTCGGTGGAGGTCCCCGGGTACCCTAGTACAGCCGCCCCGTTACACTCGGGGGGAGTCCCCGGGGGTACCCTATACAGCGCCCCGTACACTCGGTGGGGGTCCCCGGGTACCCAAAGTACAGGCCTCCCTTTACACTCGGGGGAAATTCACCGGGTCCCCTAGACACCCGCCCCGTTACACTCGGTGGAGTCCCCGGGTACCCTATTTCACCCGCCCCTTTAAACTGGGGAGTCCCCGGGGGTTACCCTAGTAAAAGGCCGTCCCTTTTTTACACTCGGGGGGTCCCCGGGCCCCCTAGTACAGCCGTCCCGTTACACTCGGGGGGACTGGGGGAGTCCCCGGGGTCCCCTATTACAGCCGTCCCGTTCCCACTGGTGGAGTCCCCGGGTACCCTAGAAAACCCGCCCCGTTCCCACTCGGGGAGTCCCCCCGGGTACCCTAGTACAGCCGCCCCGTTACACTGGTGGAGTCCCGGGCCCCCTAGTCCCACCCGTCCCTTTACACTCGGGGAGTCGCCGGGCCCCCTATTTACAGCCGTCCTTACACTGGGTGGGGGTCGCCGGGAAACCCTAGTACAGCCGTCCCGTTACACTGGGGGGAGTCGCCGGGTACCCTAGTACAGCCCGCCCGTTACACTCGGTGGAGTCCCCGGGGTACCCTAAAAAACAGCCGTCCCGTTACACTCGGGGACTCGGGGAGTCGCCGGGTACCCCAAAGTACAGCCGCCCCGGGTACACTCTGGGGGAGTCGCCTTTTCCCCTTTTACAGCCGTCCCGTTAAACTCGGTGGAGTCCCCGGGGGTACCCTAGTACAGCCGCCCCCGTTACACTCGGGGAGTCCCCGGGGGGTACCCTAGACGGGGGGGGGGCCCGCCCCTTTACACCGGTGGAGCGCCGGGTACCCTAGTACAGCCGCCCGGGTTACATCGGTGGAGTCGCCGGGTACCCTAGAAACAGCCGCCCCGTTAAAAGTGGTTGAGTCGCCGGGTCCCTAGTACAGCCGCCCCGTTAACGGGGTTTAAAGTGGGCCGGGTACCCTGGTAAAAGCCGTCCCGTTACGCTGGGGTGGAGCGCCGGGTCCCCTAGTACAGCCGCCCCGTTCCACTCGGTGGAGTCGCCGGGCCCCCCCCCCCTTGGTCCCAAAGGGGGGGCCTTTTCCCTTTACACTGGGTTTGATTTGGCCGGGCCCCTAGTACAGCCCCCCCGTTACCCCTCGGGGGAAAGTCGCCGGGTACCTATTTACAGCCGCCCGTTACACTCGGGGGGAGTCCCCCGGGCCCCTGGTACAGCCGCCCCTTTACACGTGGTTGATTTCCCCGGGGTTTACCCTAGAAAAGCCGCCCCGTTACACTCGGTGGAGTCCCCGGGGTCCCCTCGTACAGCCGTCCCGTTCCATGGGGTGGAGTCGCCGGGTCCCCTAGTACACCCCGTCGTTAAAATGGGTGGAGTGGGCCGGGTACCCTGTACACCCCCGTCCCTTTACACTCGGTGGAGTGCCGGGTACCCTAGTCAGCCGCCCTTTTACACTGGGGGGAGTCCCCGGGTCCCCCAAGTACACCCGGGCCCCTTTTACACTCGGGGGAGGTGCCGGGAAACCCTAGTCCCAGCCGTCCCTTTACACTCGGTGGAGTCCCCGGGGTTCCCCTTAGTAAGCCGCCCCTTTACACCGGTGGGGGTTTCCGGGACCCTAGACCCCGGCCCCTTTAAAAAAATGGTGGAGTCGCCGGGTCCCCTAGTACACCCGTCCCTTTTACACTCGGTGGTGTCGCCGGGTCCCCTATACAGCCTTTCCGTTACACTCGGGGGTAGTCCCCGGGGTCCCCCCAGTAAAACCCGCCCCCTTTCACCGGTGGGGGTCGCCAGGACCCTAGTACAGCCGTCCCGTTACATCGGTTTTAGTCGCCGGGTACCCTAGTACAGCCGCCCGTTCCCACTCGGTGGGAGTCGCCGGGTCCCCTATTTACACCCCGTCCCTTTCCCACTCGGTGGAGTCCCCGGGTACCCTGGTACACCCGTCCCGTTACACTGGGGTGGAGTCGCCGGGAAACCCTAGTACACCTTTCCCTTTACCCCCGGGGTGTAGCCGGGAAACCTAGTACAGCCGCCCCGGGTTACACCGGTGTAGTCGCCGGGTACCCTATTTACACCCGCCCCTTTACCCCGGGGGAGTCCCCGGGTACCCTGGTAAAAGCCGTCCCGTTACATTTCGGTGTAGTCCCCGGGTCCCCTAGTAAAACCCGCCCCTTTCCCCCGGGTGTAGTCCCCGGGGGACCCAGTACGGGCCGGGCCCTTTTCCCACTCGGGGTAGTCGAAAGGGTACCCTATACACCCGGGTCCTGACCTCGGTGTAGTCCCCGGGGTTTTCCCCAAAAGTCCGGGCCGTCCCTTTACATCGGTGTAGTCCCCCGGGTACCCTGGTACAGCCGCCCCTTTTACCCCGGGTGTAGTCCCGGGGTACCAGTACACCCCGGTCCCGTTACACTCGGGGGAGTCGCCGGGTACCTAGTAAGCCGCCCCCTTTCCCACTCGGGGGATCCCCGGGTACCCTGGTAAAGCCGTCCCGTTACACTCGGTGGATTTCCCCCGGGGGACCAAAAGTACAGCCGCCCCCGTTAAAAATGGGGGTGGAGTCGCCGGGTACCCTAGTACAGCCGTCCCGTTACACTCGGTGGAGTCGCCGGGTACCCTAGTACAGCCGTCCCGTTACACTCGGTGGAGTCGCCGGGTACCCTAGTACAGCCGTCCCGTTACACGTGGTGGAGTCGCCGGGTACCCTAGTACAGCCGTCCCGTTACACTCGGTGGAGTCGCCGGGTACCCTAGTACAGCCGTCCCGTTACACTCGGTGGAGATCGCGGGTACCCTAGTACAGCCGTCCCGTTACACGTGGTGGAGTCGCCGGGACCCTAGTGCAGCCGTACGTTTACACTCGGTGGAGTCGCCAGGTAGCGTAGTACAGCCGTCCGTACCTCGGTGGAGTCGCCGGGTACCCTAGTACACCGCTCCCGTTACACCTCCGGTGGAGTCGCCGGGTACCCTCAGTACAGCCGTTCCCGTTTACACTCGGTGGAGTCGCCGGGTACCCTAGACAGCCGTTCCCGTTACACGGGGTGGAGTCTGCGGGACCCTAGTACAGCACGTCCCGTTACACCGTGGAGTTCGCCGGGTACCCTAGTACAGCCGTCCCGTTACACTCGGTTGTCGCCGGGGTACCCTCGTACAGCCGTCCCGTTACACTCGGTGGAGTCGCCGGGTACCCTATTACAGCCGTTCCGTTAAACTTAGTGGAGGTCGCCGGGTACCCTAGTACAGCCGTCCGGTTACACTCGGTGGAGTCGCCGCGGGACATTTGTACAAGCCGTCCCGTTACATTTGGTGGAGTCGCCGGGTACCCTTAGTACAGCCGTCCCGTTACTCTTGGTGGAGTCGCCGGGTACCCTAGTACAGCGTCCCGTTACACTCGGTGGAGTCGCCGGGTAACCTAAGTAAGCCGTCCCGTTACTCGCGGTGGAGTCGCGGGTACCCTAGTACAGCCCGTCACGTTCACACTCGGTGGATGTCGCCAGGTACCCTAGTACAGCCGTCCCGTTACACTCGTGACGAGTCCGCCGGGTACCCAGTACAGCCGTCCCGTTACACTCGGTGGAGTGCCGGTTACCCTAGTTCAGCCGTCCGTTACACTCGGTGGAGTCGCCGGGTACCCTAGTACAGCCGTCCCGTTACATCGGTGGAGTCGCCGGGTACCATAGTACAGCCGCCGTTACTCGTGGTGAGTCGCCGGGTTTACCCTAGTACAGCCGTCCCGTTACTCGTGGTGGGTGGAGTCGCCGGGTACCCTAGTACAGCCGTACCGTTACACTCGGTGGAGTCGCCGGGTACCTAGTCAAGCCGTCCGTTCCACTCGGTGGAGTCGCCAGTACCGAGTACAGCCGTCCCGTTACACGTGGGTGGAGGCCGGGTACCAGTACAGCCGTCCCGTTACACTCGGTGGAGTCGCAGGGTACCGTAGTACAGCCGTCCCGTACATCGGTGGAGTCGCCCGGGTACCCTGGTACAGCAGTTCCCGTTACATCGGTGGAGTCGCCGGGTACCCTAGTACAGCCGTCCCGTTACACGTGGTGGAGTCGCCGGGTACCCTAGTACAGCCGTCCCGTTACTCGTGGTGGAGGGTGCTACGTTATTTCCAGTGGGTTTGATGAATTTAACATCGGTTATACGTATTTAGTGATATCGTATCAACCCCATTTTTAGCCAAACTTTGAATAACTTGTAACTCTTTATTTATATCGTAAGCATTTCCTCCAAAAAACATTCTGACACGATTAATGAGTTGACTATCACAAAATTAATATAACTGCCTGACTTAAGAATAATCAGAATTTTCAATATCCAAATCTTCGAGAGGTTCCTGTTTATCTCCCTCTCATTTCAGTTTGCCAAATTAGTGCAAAATGTGAAACAAGCGTGAAAATATGTATACTAACTAATTCGAGTGTGCTGATTCTAAAAATAAATGTCCTCAAGATAAACGCCTAATATTTTTGTGTGTAATTAATGTAATTAGATTTATCAATTAAATTTAGATAATCATGATGTTATTAACTCAATATAGTCAAGCAAGGTATGAAATGAAAGCAAATAATGCGTAAAACACCACTTGTGATAGGATAAAAGTAAAATTTTACGAATGGTAATTAATTAAATTGGTTAATTTTAAAAAAAAGAGATGTAAATATAACACCACAATAATATGATGAAAATGTTGGTCAATTTGCATTTTATAGTAACAAATGTCGTAAACCAAAAGGAGGGAACTTTGATATCAGTCATAATATAATCTTACATTAATTAGTTTATTGTTCAGTTAATCAATCAATAGGTTTTGTTAAAAAAATATATCATGTGACATATCAAACCATAGCATTTCGGCTATGCAACATTTAAAATTTAAAATGATCTATTTTGTTCTTGATGGATTAAAAAAACACGCAAATACGATTATGGCGCCTATGTAGGTACTAATTGCCGCCTGCCTCGGTTAACCTACTCTCTCACAGAAAGTATCTACATCGACTTTAACTATAAGGTGAGGGATGAATGGGGAATGACAGACAGCAAAATTTGTTGTATTTGACTTCAGTTATGCATTTCGAATATAGACCCACATGAGTATGACCCAACCGTTAAAATTCAAACTTCATGTCAAGAAGAACCAAACGACCCTTTTCTTTGGTTTCGGACGACCAGCTACACGAACAAACCAATAAGATTGTGAAGACCGACGCTGGTCCAACTGGCTTTACGACAACCCCGATACACTTCTTAAGTGGCGATGTTATCGTCATTGGAAGTTTCCAGGATAATTTTGGAGTTTGAAACGGATGTTGGAATCTCACACAGTCACGATGATTTCAAACACCATGAAGACACTGCGTCATTTGAACAATGCTTTGTAAATGACGTGAAGAGAGTGGTGGATGCAATCCAGGCAGATGGGAATCCATTTAAAGAAAAGCCATCCCTTACATCTATATTGACAAGCGTCCTCTGATGGCGAATGGCGGATGCTTCGGGAAGCAGCAATACGAGAAATAAGTTCAAGAATGGCTAGTTTTGTGCAAGGTATCAATTCACAACATTATTGGATGAGTGAAGCGAAGACTTCAATTTCACCAACCCCCCAAAAAATTTAGCTCGGTTTTTTTTTTTGTTTTTTTTGTTTTTTTTTTGTTTTTCCGTCTGTTTGTTCGCTCTCTACCGGACAAACGGCATATGCGATCTTGATGAAAATTTGACACGACCTTCGTTTTCTCTGAACTTAGACTTGCCACGTTTTTTGGTACAATCGAAGAAATATTTCTCATCAATATCGTACTTTTACGACTTTTTTCGATTTTTAGCGCGATATTTTCGTGACATTTGGGCCGATTCTGACCAAACGGGTAGGGCTACAACGTTCATATTTCTCATGCACATTAAAGTCATGGTGATGTATTGACGTTTAAAAGAAAAAGTTAAAAAAGTTAGCCAGAATATATAGAAATAAAGGATTTAATTTGAGTTTTTTGAGGTGTTAAATATTAAAACTTTTATTTCTATAGATTCTGGCTAACTTTTTCAATTTTTTCTTTCAAAAGTCAATACATTACCCTTACCTTCATGTTCATGTGAAATATGAACGTTGTAGCCCCACCCGTTTGGTCGGAATCCGCCCAAATAGCACGAAAATATAGATTTTAGATCTTTCTCACAGTCTTGTATGGAAACTTCACAGGAGATTGTTTACCTTACTCACAGCCTTGTTACAAACAATCAAAGATCCATCAGACCTAATGATTGCTTTGTAGAGGGCCGTGTTAATATGTTTTTATTATTTTAAATAAATTAATATTAACATATTATAATAAAAAAGCTCATCCATCAACGCGACTAAGAAAAGCGTTTGCGAAGCTTCCTAGTAAAAAGGAACAATTTACAGTTGTGCAGAGGCAAAAAGACAGCGATTAACAAGGCCCGATCATAGCTGTTGTCTTGAAAGTAAGAAAGTTCCTTGTTCTCAAGGGTATTTATTGCTATCCAGACAAGAGAAGGTGATGTAACTACTTTTTTCGCCCATGAAAACAAGATGGTTCCTCCATCATTATCTGAATTTGGTGACTTTAGGAAGAGAAAAAAGTCTGATTTGGTGGACTGCTTAGAAATACATGGGAACACGTTGCCGAAAATGCCAAAGGTCACAGTCACCATCATAGATGGTGCAGCAGCAGCAGTTCACAAGATAAAGCCTGGAAAATATTTAAAATTCGAAGTATATTGTGATGTGCAGTTCAAAGCATTAATTATATAATATTGCAGGGAAAGCAGACGCATAGATATTGTTTGGAACATATAAAGCAGATAGCTGTCAAAAAACATCAACCAGATTGCAGCGTGGGACGGAAGACCGCACTAAATTTCTTGCGAAAACTCCAATTCCACAAAATTGGTTCAACTTTTAAAAGTTTGGGCCAACTTTTAAAAGTTGGTCGAAAATATAAAGAGGAGCTATTTAATTTCTTATGTCGTCGACTGGTGGAAACTGTATCTCGTGAACAGACCACTCTTGTGTGCACTGTCGGAATACACGTGATCTCAAACAACTTCATGCACTCACGAAGAAGCTGATGTCCGGCTTCTGTTGCATGCACAACATTCAAGTTTGTTTAATTACCGGAATATTATAATGATAAGCACTGTAGATTCGGAAGTGCTCATTATAGCACTGCACGCTCATCATAAATTGAATGTGGATGAACTTTGGATTGAATTTGGTGTATAGGTAAGCATAAACGCTACTTGCCATGCCATGAGTATGCGCAAAGTTTGGGATAAGCTAAATGTTCAGCCTTGCCATTATAGCACGCGTTCAGTGGGTGTGACACAGTACACAGTGTCGTCATTCTCCGGGAAAGGCAAGAAAACAGTGATGGATACACGGTCTCATTTCAAGGAAGTCACTCCAGTGTTTACTTCACTGTCAAATGCTCCAGAGGTCGTATCTGATGCGCAACTGTCAATGCTCAAACGCTTCGTTGTCGTAATGCAGTGTTGGGGAAGGAACTTTTAAAAAGAACGCGTTCTTTTTTTGTGAACTTTTCAGTGAACTTACTCTTTTTTTAAACGAATGAACTTGAACTTTGAAAAGTTCTTTCCGTGCGTCGAGCAGCCGTCGACGCTTTAAAACAATAACAAATCGTTGTTCCATTGTAGGCCTAAGTATCTGCCATAATTTTACAAGCTGGTCGACGAGAATGTAGTACAAATCATCAACACGATCAAAGACAGCTCAACACTTTCGTAAGACTCAAACTCGCGAGTAGTTTGGTACTCGAACACCTCTAATGTTTTTCCACGTGTTTTTCTTCATTTTACGCCAGCCTTTAATAAAATTGTGATTTTTTTACAAAAGAACTTTTAAAAAGAACTTAGTTCATATTTTAGACAAACTTGAACTTTCCAAAATTTTAGGTTATAAAAGAACTTGAACTTTTTAAAAGTTCATTATTTGATCTGTGAACTGAACTTTTAAAAAGTTCATTAAAAAAAAGAACTGACCCAACACTGTCGTAATGTACGACTGCAATTCATCTGCAGTTCTGCACAATCAGTTAATGATTGCCGAAAGCACATATTCACTAAAAAGAATAGAAGCTTTGAAAATATCCCTCCAACTCAAGCAGCCCTCAAATAACATAAAAGCGAGCTGCTTACCAAGCAGGACACAATTGGTAACAATGCTTGGTTCAAGCTGCCATACTTCCAGAAGCAACTGACTGGGGCTGGCGCATTACGGAATCAGGCTACAAGCCGTTGTGGACTGTTTTTCCAGAGGAAAATATTGGAACTGGTTTAGATAATGTTGACTGTTATTAAAATTAACATATATAATTTTTGTGATGACACTCTGTGGTTTCTACTTGCAAGTGTCAGCGCAATGTCGTGAACATAGTAAGATGTAGTGGCAAGACTCATTGCGGACCCTATGCTATGCTATTGCGTGAAAGCGTCTTTACTATGCTCTCATCTGTGTATCTGCGAGAGAGCAGAAAGTGCTCCAGAAGTGATGTATAACTTGTGTGCTGACAATGTGCAATGTGGTGTAACCATCTTGTATTATGCGATACTGGTAATAATAAAGTGCAAAGGGTGAACTTACAAAATTAAGTTAAACTAGGAAAACGGTTTAGTTCCGCCGCGTTGATGGATGAGCGTAATTGGTGCATTAAGCTGCCATGTATTATGCAGATGGTATTTAAATTGATTTCATTTTCCCATTGCTAATGGCCTGCGAACACGCTTGGTAATATTGTTTTAATTTTTACAACGACATGAGGATCAGGGGCGCGTCAACCGGGTAGGTCATATTATCGCGCCACCTGTTATATATGAAGTTAATAAATATTGTTTTATTTAAAAAAAATATATATTATAAGGGATTGAAAATGTTTATTTTGTTTTTAATTTTTTTTATTATCGTCGAAAAAGTAGTTAGAGACTGTAATTGAATTGATAAAGTACCGAATTTCCACATCACCTTATTAAAATTTTGTCTTTAATGGAGGTATCGGTTAGACGCGTTATTACCATTTTTTAACGTGGATGTATCCCCATTAGGCACTACACTTTACCACGAAGACATAAGCATTATTCTTTACCACGAAGACATAAACATCATTGTGTTATAGTTTCTGACTATAACAAAGCAGAGTGAACGGAAAGCAACATAGAAGAATGTCTTGCCTCTTTAATCGACCGTAGCCGTTAATTCTTCGTCATACGAAGCTTACCAATCTGATCAAATGGAAATGCTGGGTTTATCATTAAGTCATTTAAAGATCTAACGCAAGAGATAGGTACCAACAAAGCTCATTCCGATTGCAAACGCTTTGGATCCTAGGCTTATCACAGCCGAGTCAAGGGTCATTATCGTCATTATCGTCGTCTAAATTAAAAATGAATGTGAAATTATTGAATAATGATAAAAATGATTTCTATAGTTGAATATTTAAATTTAAATTAAAAATTATACATTTATTTTTTGAAATTAAATTTCTTAATTGACTTAGAATGAGAAATGTGAAAAGTTATGTGATAATAACCATACAATATAAGTTTTACCTGGATAGATCCTCGGTAGGTATTATACCTTTACAAGACCAATACGATGCTATGAGAAATTGACGACTGGTGATGGGCGGAGCGCTAAGTCACGTGACGAGAAGGTGGGATAAATCCTCATTTCGCAAGCTGACGCCTGCTGAACGGCGCAACACTTATCACGCTCTAACTTTGTTTCCATTCGACATTTGGACAAAAACTTTAGAATAGTATGTAGCAAACATATCATTTCTTCTCATAGTGATTATCTCGAATTTTTAGACTCATCCGTAAATTTGGTATATCGATGTACGTATTATACATGAAAAAAATATCAAAGATTATAACTTTTCTCATCTTCAATTGACAAAAAACTACTGTTCCGATTTCGACATGACATCTTTTTAAATATGCATCAGACTATTTAACAAAGAAATAAATCAACTTTCTAGATAGAAAGTGCACTGAACGAAAATTTACAGCATAGAGTAATATGCAGTGCAGAGTGTAGTTTTTCACGGCTCACCCGCACATCAAAAGTGCGTATTTGTTATGAAAACACACACCTTGCATATAAGTCTATGCTGTGAATTTTCGTTCAGTGCACTTTCTATCTAGAAAGTTAATTTATTTCTTAAGAGTCAGATGCATACTTTGAATGAGGTCTTGTTGAAATCCGATTGAAAGTTATTTGTCAAATAGAAGTTGACAAAACTTATAATTTTTAATATTTTTTCCATGTATTTCCATTTCCATTTCCATTTCCATTTCCATTTCCATTTCCATGTATTTTCCATGTACATCGATATAACAAGTTTACGGCTGTGTCTAAAAATTCGAGATCATCACTTTTAGAAGGAATTATATGTTTACTACGTATTATTCCAAAGGTTTTTTTCCAAATTATGAATAGAATAAAAGTTAGAGCGTGATAAGTGTTGCGCCGTTCAGCAGGCGTCATCTTGCTGAATGAGGATCTATCCCACATCATTCCGCCACGTTGCTTCGTGACGTCAGGGGGCGGGTAAATCACTAGTCGTCAACGGCGCGTCAACCTAAATGGTTATATAGCGCCGCCTGTAATCGTAAGGTTTTGTGAAGTATTATAACAAGGGTGGAATGTTTGATAGAGACATTGTGGTATAGCGTTTCTCTTCCAAATTACGCATTTGTAAACTCTTTAATTGATGAAGTTTGCCAATTCTGTCGTAGGGAAATGCTGGATTGATCATTATGTCTTCTAACTTACGAACACGAGAGAGAACAACAAAGCTCATCCCAGTAGCAAACTCTCTTGTTCCAAGGTTTATTGTAACAGAGTTAAGCGTCATGCCTTGACATTTGTGAATGGTGACTGCCCATGCTAATTGGAGGGGGAATTGAATGCGAGTGCAGTTTCTTTCTTTCTCTGTCCATGCCCTTGCTATAGGACATATTGGAATCATTTTTGGTTCATGATAAGATGGACAAGTGTAATTATCGAATTTAACCAAGATGCACAAAGGTTGTTCGTTTGGTGGCTTTGTGTGAGGGGCATATATGATGTATTTTACAGTCCCAGTTGATCCATTAATAAGTCCATGTTTTGTCCATAGGTTGGATCGTAGCATAACACGACTACCACGATAAAGATAAATCGTTGGTTGAAGACCTTGAGCTGAATCCTTTGTCCCTTGAGCAGCTTGTTTGCAATTATGTATAGCGTTTATTTTTGCTACTGGGTGACCAAGATTTGTTATTTGTTCAATGTTGTGATTATTGACTATATCCTTGGTAGGTGCTAAATATAAAAATTTTAAAAACTTTTGTTGATCGTCCATGCTTAATGATGTTTGAAACCGTGTCGATAACAAATCCCAGTCATCTTGTGTTGAGCAGCCATTGCTCAGTCTGCTGAGTAGGTCTCGGAAGCGAATCTGGGCTGGACTGTCACCAGCCTGACGCTGTACTACAGATAGAGTGTGGCAGTGGCTAAAAGAACGGTACGCCAACATTCCGTCGTTTGTTAACCCATAATTGCATATCTTGTTAGAATATAGGGGCCGATCACATACAGGAGGCAGTTGACGAATGTCGCCAAACAGATAAACAAACAAGTTTCCGAATGGATAAACGGCTTGACCTGGCTTAGCTTGGCGTGTACGCTTATCGACCATCGCCATGAGTGTGCAGCCCAGCATAGAGTATTCGTCAATGATTAAAAATTTTACTGATTCCATTTTGATTTGGAACTCACGTTCGCTTTTCCCCGAAAGATTTGTAATTTTTTCAGCATTAGTACCAATGTGAAGGGCAAAATGTATCGTCGAAGCATTTATGTTGAAGGCAGCTACGCCAGTGGGTGCTAACAACATGTAACTGTCGTTACCTAAAGCTTCACGTAGCATAGATTTGTCAAAGCTTTAATTAAAGTGCTTTTCCGGGTACCAGCGGTACCTTGAACAATTAGCCTTTGAATTTTGTTATGGTCTGTTTCTGACTGTATAGAGTTTTTTTTGGTTTGAAAGAATGTAAAGCACCACCTGCTGTTCAGTACTATATGTTATTTCATTGGGTATTTCGTCATCGAGTTCCATTTCAATTTTTTTTAAATCTGGCAAAAAGTTTGAACAGTTTAAATGGAAGGATAGTTAACAAAGGATTTGTCCAAGGAAATGAGGTGTCAAAATTCTCTTAATCCAATATCGACTGGAACAAACCTGATCACTGGGGGCCCCTGCCAGCCTAGACCCTCCCCTCCTCTTGTTCCCTTTCTGATCTTCATCCTCCAAATCTTTATCCCCTTCTGGTTCAATTTCATTTGGGCACATCTTCTCCGCAACCAGCCCGGAGTCTTTGAAAAAACTGTTTCCCATGACTGTTCAGTTGGGTTGAGTTCTATCTCACTGGTCCAAGGGACTTTCAACAGAACTTGCTGATGGTAATAGGATTCGTTCCTTTCGTGGTCGGGTCCAAGATATAGTTTAGGAAATACCCTAACAACAGCAGGAGTTTTGTGACACACCCAATGACCCTTCCAGTAATACTTGGATGCAAAATCAAGAAGACAGAGGTTTTGCATTGATGCAGGAAGAGCTGGATACAGTTCAGATATTTTTTTGTTGTTGCCGTCTTCAGGTTCATTCGCGTCTGCAAGAGGCACCCATTGATCACCTCCAACATTGAGAGAAACGAAAGCGCGACTTAAATGGTAAAGCGGATATCCCATCAAAAGATGGCAGCATTCTTGCGCTGAAATATCACGCTCGGCAAGAGATTGTATTATTAATTTTTGAATTGCAAGTTTAGCCAGGTCTGTATCTTTAACTGTAGTTGTGAGGATGTTTTTTAATAGGTCATTAAATGATTTTGATTGTGGTTCACTTTTTGCTGCATACTTTGCAATAGAGAACCCCAAGTCGAACGCGGGAAGCTAGTTCAGTGCATTGGAAAAGAATGTTCCCATAAGAATAACATTGGTCAATTTTTAAAACGCTTGTATCTTTTGAATGAGAAGTATTTAAGAAATATCATTCACATTACGTGAATCACCATTCTTTTCTTGACACATTTGATGCATTTAATTTACAAAAGTCGCAACAGAATTTGAATAAACGTTTTAGAAACACATGTATGTTTCGCGTTTTGGAGCGATTCAATAGAAAGAGACGCACGGTAGAAAAGAGAGAGAGAACCAACGCATGCGCACGGCCGACTAGCGAGGAGCAGCTTTGCACGTACAGCATCCAAGTGCACGACGAGCTCGGCTGTCCGACATGTTAGTTTCTTCGATTCAACAGCCAATCACGGAGGATCGGCGCGCGACGCAGATGAAAAATGCAAACATCATCTTGTTAAACTCGAACTCATTTAAATTCTAAACATGGTATTAGAATTCTACTATATGTGATAGTTGAAGAAAAGAACGGTTTATGACGTAATGTGAATGATATTTCTTAAATACTTCTCGTTCAAAAGATACAAGCGTTTTAAAAATTGCCTAATGCTATTCTTATGGGTACATTCTCTTCTAATGCACTGAACTCGCTTCCCGCGCTAGACTTGTGGTTCCCTATGTAGTTCAGAACTGCATTCTTTGACAAGACGGGTTGGATGTCAATGTTTGCTCTCCACGTTTGAATAATGAATTTGTTGTAGCGATTTAAAAGAGTGTCATTACGTTCAGTTTGTAACACCATTTCATCTTTTTCGTCCGTTGACAGATTCGATTCTTCGCAAAGGGGAAATGGAAAATGAAAACGACATTTTGAGAACTGTAGAGTTCTTCTTGCGACGCAAACAATAGCCTTCGCTGCAACGGGTATGTCGTTGTACTTTGTTTAGAAGATGAATCAGATCTGCATCTTTGTCGACCACCTCACTGAATCTGATCTGGCATGGATGTACAATGGCGGGTGGCTCATTTAGACCAGGATTAATAGTCGAAACGAGATTGTCGGAAATTGTTCGCGGTTCGTGAGGTCAATACTTTGTAAATCAGGCGCGTCTTTCAGCCACAGTAAGCCATGAACATGACTACTTCCACGGTGTTGCCATTCGTACCGAAACCAAGAGTCAGTAACATTAAATAATGGGCCAAGAACTTTGTTGATGTAGAAAGATGCTCGTTCTTGGAAAAACCACGAAACAATTAATGGGTTCTCACATAGTAATTTCCGACGGAGATTAGTTGCACTTGCAACCTGAGGTCCCATTTCTTGGAAATTTTCTCCTGGTGCAAGAATGTCGCACAGTTCTGGCCAATGCATATCATCTGCACTTAAGGTAAAAAAATACTGTTGGAATGCCAGCAAATTTAACCATATCTTTTAACTCACTACAACGTTTGAACCAGTATGATTTTGTAATTCTAAGAGATGAAGCGAAGAACATTACTTTGTTTGCCAAGTTAGGATCTGTTTGCAGAATTTCTTTTAGTTGTCCAGCTGTCTTTCCATTGAGATCAACCTTTTTAACCAAAATATTACCCTGACTTATAGAGTTCCAACGTAAAATTTTACATGAAAAAATATATATAAAAAAAAACGCTTATATTTAAATTTACTAAAAAGTAAAAAATAAATTTTTCCCAACACATTTTTGCCTTACTTGAAAATTAAAAGCGTTGGGCGCTTACGGTATTAACATAGATTACAAAATTTTGTTGTTCATGGAAGGAAAGCGCCCAACGCTTTTAATTTCCGAGTAAGGCAAAAATTTATTGGGCAAAAATTTATTTTTTACTTTTTAGTACATTTAAATATAAGCGTTTTTTTTTAAATTATTTTTTTCATGTAAAATTATTTTATACTTTTTAGTCTTAACGATAATGCATTTATTTTTTGGATGAGCGTAGCGAGCGAAGCGAAGATTCCATTTCACTACACTGGAGAAAAAAATCCGGAATGTTTTATTTTTTTTCTTTCTTTCTTTTTTTTTTGTATTTTTGTGTGTTTGTTAACACGATTCCGGCTAAACCAATACTCCGATTGCGATGAAATTTTATGGAGGCCTTCGAAATCTCTGAACTTAGAACTGCCACGTTTTTGAGCGCAATCGGGAAATTTTTTCTTATAAAAAACGCAATTTTACGATTTTTTTCGATTTTTTAAAAATTTCTTCGACTTATAACACCTACACGCTTTATCCGATTGTAATGATTTTTTCACAGAACCTTAATTTTATGAATTAAGATATTCGTGTGAAATTTGAGCGTAATCGAAAAATTATTTTCTCATGAAAATCGAAATTTTACGGGTTTTTTCTTTTTTAAAACAATTCATTGACTTATAACACCTACATGCTTTATCCTATTGTAATGATTTTTTCACAGAACCTTAATTTCATCAATTTATATACTCGTGTTAAATTTGAGCGCAATCGAATAATTATTTCTTATGAAAATTGCAAGTTTACGATTTTTATTTTTTTTAAATTACGATTTATTAAAAAAATTAAGTTATTTTTTTATTTTATTTAATTTTATTTAAAAAAATCTTTGACTAAGCAATAATTTTTTCACAGAACAACAGAAAATCCGCGTTACACATGGCAGCTCAATGCACCAATTACGCTCATCCAACAACGCGGCGGGACTTAAGCGTTTTCCTAGTTATATAAAATTGTATTATATTATATTATAACAATAGTGGGTGAAATATCAATTCCCATATAAACGTTAATTATTAATTAAGATGAATTAATTGATTAATTAGTGAATCTGTTAATTGATTTATCTATTGTCATGAAAAATACATAGTGTGAAAAATTTCAGCTCGATTGGACATTGAGAAGTGGGTGAAATATCGATTATAAAATTCCGTCCAGACAGACAGAAAGTCAGACAGACAGACAAACACATAAAGCTAATATAAGCGTTGTAATAAATTACATGAAAAAAATATTTTTTTAAAAACAACGCTTATATTTAAATGTACTAAAAAGTAAAAAATAAATTTTCGCCCAACAAATTTTTGCCTTACTCGGAAATAAAAAGCGTTGGGCGCTTACGGTATTGACATAGATTACAGAATTTTGTTGTTCATGGAAGGAAAGCGCCCAACGCTTTTAATTTCCGAGTAAGGCAAAAATTTGTTGGGGAAAAATTTATTTTTTACTTTTTAGTACATTTAAATATAAGCGTTGTTTTAAAAAAATTATTTTTTTCATGTAATATTATTTTATACTTTTTAGTCTTAACGATAATGTATTTATTTTTTATATTTTTGGATGAGCGAAGCGAAGATTCCATTTCACTACACTGGAGAAAAAAATCCGGAATGTTTTTCTTTCTTTTTGTTTTTTTTTCTGTTTGTATTATTGTGTGTTTGTTAACACGATTCCGGCTAAACCGATACTCCAATTGCGATGAAATTTTATGGAGGCCTTCGAAATCTCTGAACTTAGAACTGCCACGTTTTTGAGCGCAATCGAAAAAATATTTCTCATGAAAATAGCAATCTTACGATTTTTTTCGATTTTTAAAAAAATTCTTCGACTTTAACACCTACATGCTTAATCCGATTTAAATTATTTTTTCACAGAACCTTAATTTTATGAATTAAGATATTCTTGTGAAATTTAAGCGCAATAGAAAAATCATTTCTGATGAAAATCGAAATTTTACAGTTTTTTTTCTTTTTTTAAACAATTCTTTGACTTATAACACCTACATGCTTTATCCTATTGTAATGATTTTTTCACAGAACCTAAATTTTATGAATTAATATTTTCGTGTAAAATTTGAGCGCAACCCAATAATTATTTCATATAAAAATCGCAATTTTACGATTTTTTTCTTCTTTTAAAATTACGATTGTTAAAAAAAATAAAAAAATAAAGTAAATTTTTAATTTCATTTAATTTAATTTAAAAAAAATCTTCGACAAAGTAATAATTTTTTCACAGAACAACAGAAAATCCGCATAACACGGCAGCTCAATGCACCAATTACGCTCATCCAACAACGCGGCGGGACTTAAGCGTTTTCCTAGTTTATATAATATTGTTTTTTGTTTTTTTTAACAATCCATTCCTACCGTGATAGATAACAGTAGTTGCGCTGGCACCAACTCCGTCCGATCAACTGTGAGGTTAACCACGCGAGGGAACGCAACTATGCGTACATGGTGAATGACTCACCGCACGGGATTGAACTTGTAAGTGGAGCGCGGTGAGCGTTGTCGCCGCATAGCAATAAAGGACAGATAGACAGACAGACAGACAGACAGACAGACAGACAGACAAACAGACAAACAAACACATGAAGCTGGTTTAAGAGTTGTACGTCTGTGTGAAAAATTTCAGTTTGATTGGACTTTGGAAAGTGGGTGAAATATCCATTCCCATATAAAACGTTAATTATTAATTACGATGAATTAATTGATTAATGAGTGAATCTGTTAATTGATTTATCTATTGTCATCAAGAATCTACGTCTGTGTGAAAAATTTCAGCTCGATCGGACATTGGGAAGTGGGTGAAATATCGATTCCCATATAAAACTTTTATTGTTAATTTAGATAAACTAGGAAAACGCTTAAGTCCCGCCGCGTTGATGGATGAGCGTATTTTAAATAAACGAAAAAAGCGTAAAATTGCGATTCTTTAATAGATAACTTTTCGATTACGCTCAAATTTCACACGAATATATAAATTCATAATATTAAAGTTCTGTGAAAAAATCATTACAATCAGATAAAGCATGTAGGTTTTATTCGTCGAAGAAATGTTAAAAATCGAAAAAAATCGTAAAATTGCGATTTTCATGAGAAATAATTTTTCGATCGATTTTTACCCCCGTGCAGTTCTTCGTTCAGAGATTTCATAGACCTCCATAAAATTTCATCGCAATTGGAGTATTGGTTTAGCCGGAATCGTGTTCACAGACACACAAAAATACAAAAAAAAGAAAGGAAAAAAAAAAACATTCCGGAATTTTTTTCTCCAGTGTAGTGAAATGGAATCTTCGCTTCGCTCGCTACGCTCGCTACGCTCATCCAATTAATTGATTTAATTAGAGAATCTATTAATTGATTCATCTATTGTCATCAAGTATACGTATGCGTGAAAAATTTCAGCTTGATTGGACATTGAGAAGTGAATGAAATATCGATTCCCATATAAAACTTTAATTATTAATTAAGATTAATTAATTGATTAATTAGTGAATCTGTTAATTGATTCATCTATTGTCATCAAGAATACGTATGTGTGAAAAATTTCAGCTCGATTGGACATTGAGAAGTGGGTGAAATATCGATTATAAGATTCCGTCCAGACAGACAGACAGACAGACAGACAGACAGACAGACAGACAGACAGACAGACAGACAGACAGACAGACAGACAGACAGACAGACAGACAGACAGACAGACAGACAGACATACAGACATACAGACAGACAGACAGACAGACAGACAGACAGACAGACAGACAGACAGACAGACAGACAGACAGACAGACAGACAGACAGACAAGCACAATAAGCTAATATAAGCATTGTAATGAAATATCGATTATAAGATTTTGTCTAGACAGACAGAAGTCAGACATACAGACAAACACATGAAGCTAATATAAGCGTTGTAATAATAATAAAAAATGGAGTTTATGGCAAAGAAACGAAAGCGATTATCGTGTGCAAACCGGCCATCACGATATTGCATCAGGTATTGAAAGTATTGTGTTGCCTTTATCTGTGTCTGACGTGAAGTGTCTCTGAGGTCACCATCTCCTGTAGGGAACAGAGTGGGGAAGGCTTGCACAATATAACCTTCAGTAGTAAACTCGTTCATGGGAGTATTTGAAACGGTTGGCCAATGGCCATGGGACAGTGTCGGGTTGAAGGGAACTCTCAATACGGTTTTTTTGGTTTATTGGCATAACTTGAGGAACGTTAGTGTATTCAAGACCTTCATCTTCATTGACAACATCATTTTCCTCAATTGCCGTGTACTGCAAGTCTCCGTATACATTGCCATTTTCTGGTAAAACTGATAGAGCGGCTTCATCTATTGAGATGTCTTTATAAAAACGATTATGAGTCTTCAACCATAATAAAGCACGCCGAAGACGAATTGAGCATACGTTGAAATCTGCAATGTTGTCGGAATGTGCAGAAGTGCGCCTAACAACAACAATTGAGGATAAACTGTTTATAGAGCTAGGCAGATGTGCAAATTCTGAGACATTTTGTGGGAAATTAATAACATTGCCACTATAAGCGTATTGCTGTCCTTTGACTCTGTACACTGATACAACAGGATGGATGCGAGCAATCAAAAGACTTTCAATCATTGATAAACAAGATAATTCTTCTGGTACAACTCCAGGGTCCATTCGGTTTATTTTGGTGAACGAGGATGGTGATTTTGAACAGATATTGCATACATTTCCTGCGTTTAAAGTGTCCGTTCACCTCTTTAACAAGTTAGTATAATATCAAATAGAAACATAAACACTAAGTAGTTTGTGTATATTTTCCGACCTACGTCAATTGGGGTCTTTAAATTCATCGCCGCGCTCAAGAACAGTGACGTCACTGTTCTTGAGCTGGCGATGTGTTGCAACACAGCACATCCACTAGCGATGTGTAACGCGCGAGGCAGGTCCCGGTCTATCCGTCGAAATAGTCTGTTCTACTAAAACCAAAGCGGAAGACCCGCGTTCACAATCACTAACAATACATAACACTGGTCAACAACACTTGTTTTGAAAAACATACTGCTAATAAAGTAGCAATGGGATAGCGTCAGTTTTCGTAAAAACGTAAATGTCAGGGTTGCCAGTGGTAAGCATCGAACATTCGAACCGGGGTCCTCCCGAATAAGTCTCGCGTGTTACGCTTGTACTATCTATCTATTAAAATGCACCGTAAACAGATAAACAATCGTTTTTTTGAGTAGATACAGGCTGGCACATAATATATTAGAACCATTCCAAACAAACAGATAAAAAATCACCGTCAACAGCATATTGGACAACATACAAAGAGTAATGGCATAGTGCATCAGCATTAAATATTTATTTTTTGACTGGTAGCCCGGGGAGGGGGGGGAGACACTTGCGTATATATAACAAGTCGATTGTTGAAACAACATAATTTCGTAATAATCCTCAATACTTGTGCTAATGGAATGGAATGGCCGTACCGAGCGTAGAGACAAGACAAGACAATAAATGAAAGATGATCGTTCTGAGTACACAAAAATAGTCATCGTCAAGACTAAAGATAAGACTGAAAGTGCACCCTATTGGTACGTTATTCACCTTCTCCTGCTTATTCTATTGTAAACAGTGACATTACTGCTGTGCTCCATACACGAGATTACAAGATTGTATAGGCGTATTTGTATTTTGCTTTGTGTGAATAACAGATGAACATGTTATGTAAATCAATCCAGAAATTACCAAATCCATCTCAGCCGGGTTGAGAGATGCACATGTGTTTTGTTTCGACCTAATTTACACCGAGTATCAATGTCTTTATACCCCACCCTCCTTCAAAGCTTGTGTCGCGTGCCAAGTGATAGCCCAATAAGATGACGCAGCTCGCCTCGACACTCGACACTCTGCCGGCCGCTACTCGTGCACTGTTGCCACGACTGATAAGTGGGGAAGATAAACGTAATTTCTTTGCACATTTAACAATTAATTTAGCGTTACTACGATTATTTTTGGTCAATCATTTGTTGTAAATGGAGTCTACTTTGGTAAATAGATGTCTGTGTAAACCTTTACATAAGAGGTGAACGATCCCTTTAATTTTAGTCCAGGAAAATTCCTATGACAATTGTTACAGGTTTTCCAATTAAAATCATTCTGCATGTGTCTTTCGAAGGTTGCCACTTTAACATTGGCATTAGGTCCTGGAGGAAGTCTCCCTTCTTCAATGTTAATATCTCTAGATTGTTGTTGTCGGACATGAGTTATCCGTTGTAAGCTATTTGTCCTTCTCTGGTTTGTTTGAGAAGGAGTTTCACGTGTAATAGCTTGCGTTACACGTTGTAAGCTTATTGCACGGCGTTGGGATGTTTGAGAATGTGTTTCACATGCAATAATTGCTTTCGTTATACGTTGTAAGCTTATTGCACGGCGTTGGGTTGATTGAGAAGGTGTTTCTCGTGCAATAGATTGCGTTACACGTTGTAAGCTTATTGCACGACGTTCGGTTGATTGAGAAGGTGTTTCACATGCAATTGTTTTCGTTATACGTTGTAAGCTTATTGCACGGCGTTTTGTTGTTTGTGTGGGTGTTTCATTAAGACGTGTGCGTGTGTTTCTCTCTAAACAAATCCGTTTTCTACTTTCGGTTTCAGTAGTTGTTTCAAGTTGCAAACGATCTCTACTTCTTTTCAGTTGCGCAGACCTTTTTTCTGACACAAGTTGAATAGATTGATTAGCTCTGGATGTTAACGTTCGTTTACGATCTTGTTGGCATCGCAGAGCATATGCATCTTCATTTTCTCTAGCTCGAGCCTCTAGCATGCATGCGAATAGCGCAAATTACAAATTTTACATTGATGACGAGATCTATGATGAGATCGCGTTTCACAAAGTGTTGATAATTGAAAATACGGACACAAAGGAGGAGTGCGGGAAAGTTACAATCAGCGTGAAACATGCCGGTAAAGACCAGCCATACTTTCAGGTTTGCTCGTCAGCACAAGCAACAATCAACGCGATGGTGAAGAACCAATACCTTCTATCTGCCAGTTTCTGCCAAAATGAGATGTTGGTGTCTATGGATACAGAAAATTATTTCGAATTTTTTGGTGCTAATCTACCAATGCTTAAAAATCTCCAAAAGAGACATAATAGTACAACCATGGTACTACCTTACATCAATATCTTCTATCTGCCACCGCCAACTAGTTACTTTTTTCAAATCAGTTTTAATGCTCTCCTGAACAATTTGCATTTTGGCAGATAGAAGGTATTGGTTCTTCACCATCGAACGGGAACATTAGTGTTGTGTCAAGATTATCAGTTGCGTTGACAGACATTTCGCCACGATCGAAGAGAGACGAAATGAGTACTCTACTACCTCTGGATTGGGAGAGTCAACTACCTTCCCTGTGAACAAATATTGTACATCGTCAAGACAAGGACGAATCATCAAGGACATCAAGAAGGAAGGAATCGCGGTTCTGTGGTGCGTAGACTCGTAGTAGACACGTAGACATCCAGGCTCTCCTGCTGCGAAAACCCAACCAAGTGATCCCATTCTCCGTCAAGTTCTTCACTGCCTTCCAATACAACCCGGAGTATGCAGAGATTTATGAGGAAGACACTCCTTGCGACTATGACTACGAGAAACGTTAAATTTTTACCCAGAACTCCGCCACATTCTCTCCGACTACATCCAGGCTCTCCTACTGCAAAAACCCAACCAAGTGCCCTTTCTCGAAGTTCTAAAATCACGACGATTCGACGGAGTGCAAGATCCCTGTGAAGATACAGTTCCAGGACAAGAAACCTGACCATCTTAGTTCGATGACTATATCAAACTATGTCCAGAACCTTGTAAGATTAACAAGCCTTCCTAGCTATTTTCAATTCAATATCTACCATATTTCCATATGAATATGCAAATTTATGCAATTAATTTATTAACTCCATTAATATGCAGCATATCAAGTGTATTTTCATCAATAAGATGTTGCTATATAATTAACTATCGAAACCAATTATCAGGTGTATGAATTTGAATCTGTAATTAACATAAAAATGAATAATTAGTAATAAAACTAATTAAGCTATTTATGGATTAAGTTGTCAATTTTAAAGTAGTACATTATATGAACTGGTCATATTAAAGATGTTTGCCGCTTATTTGAAACGAATCGGTTAAGTATTAAGAGAGTAATTAGAGTTTGAAGTTCACCACGTGGATATTTCTTCATAGAAGGTAGTCTAGCATTGACATTACATGCTTCAATGCATTCACTATTTTGTAACGACGAACGTTCGAAATCCTTCTCTGGACTTCGACCGTGAACCAGAAGAGAAGACGGAGTTCGGTTCTCGGAATCGTATATAGGCAGTACAAACTTAGGGCGAGCCGGACTCATCTTGTAGATGAAGGGTGTAGTGAGGGGGTGTCTGTGAAGGTAAATCTTAGGTGGATGCTCTTTACACTTTTAAGGGAGGAGCTATCGTGTCACGTGACATTTGAGGAATATAAAACTTCTCTGGACAGGTGGCTAGGCAGTAGTAGAAGTCGGGCGAAGGTGTGGGTGATGTGGAGTCGGTGGTAGCCGAGGAGGCTATATTTTTGTTGGTTACGGTCGGAGGTACGGCCCCTGTGCTGTTGTCATTATGTAGTTCGTTAATAGGCCTCACAAGAAGATCTGTGTGATTGTATCCACAGTATCTTAAAAGTTACAATTAATAGAGCGAGTTTAAGGTTAATTCTTTGGATACTAAAAGTCAAGTGCTATGTAAAATATTGTGCCTATATTTTACATTGTGTGTTCGGTTTTTGTCGTTATTATTTTGTGTGTTCTTCATCAGGAACATTCTGTGACATTTTCAACGTCACCTCATTTGCATAATTCGTCGTTGTTTATTTGTGCGTGCTTCATCAGGAACATTCTGTGACATGTTCAACGTCACCTCATTTGCATAATTCGTCGTTGTTTATTTGTGCGCATCATCAGGAACAGTTATGACATATTTAACATCACGATAAATTTATATCTCCATCGTGGCTGATTGTACTCGTATCTTGTTGGAAATCCTTACCCGGATTGTGCAGTATTTACTCAAGTGAATGGATTACGTCGAATTACGTTGCGGATTCCTCAGTAACCAATAGACTGTCCAGGAGTGTCTGCCTCTGCGCATCAGCTGGTTTGTGTTGAACTGGTCGCCGTCAGGTGTCACGCGGGAGGATACTTCGTTCCGGCCGAGAGTCTCGCAATGTATTTTCACCCGGAGTAAAAATAGATGAGTATCAAACATCTTTAATAATCAATGGTTAATTAAAATTCATTATTTGATTCAAAACAATTTCAAAATTAATTATAATATTTTGGATGGGTCAACAGATGTATGGATAGGTAGGTGGATTATCCAATGGGAATTTAGTATTTATAATAGAACGGATCCTTAGGCAGGTAGGCTGCTATTTCATTGTTTGTAATTTTTATTCTTACAATATACTTGAAACTGAATGGAAATCATTCTCATTGTTATAATTTGGTAGAATTGATTCATTTTGAAATCCTTTGTTTACTATAAGTTTGTTTTTCAGGTACTAAAATTTGTTTTACAAAATTAATTAATTAATTATAATTTATAATTAATTAATTAATATAATTTTTTTTTAATTGAAGAATTTTTTGTGTTCTTCGGCAATTTGAGCTAGCAATTTTATCTTTGTTTTGTTCAGTTTACCACTTCCGGGCATTGAAACACTTGTTTCAAGGTGGTTACCTGACAACCTCAAGCTCATGATTATTGTAATTATGATTGTTTTTATTGTTTTAATCGTGTATTTGTCTCTGAAAAAATATTTTAAATAAAATTGATTTATTATTATTATTATTATTATTATTATTATTATTATTATTATTATTATTATTATTACTTTATTAATTAATTAATTTAATTATATATATATATATTATTATATATATATATTAATAATTAATTAATTAAGTATTACTTTAGCGACACCTACAAAATTTCACGAAATGACCATCAATATACTACAAGATTTGTGCTAAAAACTAACTTCAATGTTCCAAAATATGTCAATAAGTACGGACAGAGAACTCTTGAGTATTCCTTTCCGCATATATTTAATCAATTACCAGAGGACATGAAAAATTTCCAATCGTTTAGTGAGGCCAAAAAAGAACTTAAAACTTACTTACTTTGTTCCATGGATACTGATTAACTTTTAATTCATTTTATTTTAATATAATTTAATTCATAAACTGTTTTTTGTTGTACAGTTGCGCTTTCTGTGGTGTTGGAATGTTCACGCCTATTCTGTTATATCAAATTTCAATATTGTAAAGTAGTATTCTCGTTGTTTTATAATTATTTTTTTAAGTTTTAATTTAGCCTATGAACTTTTTTTGTATAATATAATGTAATATTCAACTAAGTCTGTCTGATCCATGTATAATAATATAACTAATCATAATCCACAGACAAGCCACGTATGTGGCTTTGTGGACAACGATGTCAAAGTATTATTTTAATATAAATAAAATATAAATAAATTATAAAAAAAAAAAAATTATTATTATTATTATTATTATTATTATTATTATTATTATTATTATTATTATTATTATTATTATTATTATTATTATTATTATTATTAGTAGTAGTAGTATTATTATTATTATTATTATAGTGGTTCTTTATTGTTCAAACAATCTCAGGTACATTTTCGTCCTGGTATACACAAGGCGGGGTGAGGGCCAAGCCCAACAAAAGTTTACATTCGAACAGCGAGAAAACAAAAGTATAGTACACATAGTATTGTAGACAAATTAATCAAATTAACAAAATAATAATAAAGATGAGTGTGGTTACACTAGGAAAACGCTAAAGTCCCGCCGCGTTGATGGATGAGCTTTTTAAAGTTTTTAGTTTGCGTGGGATATCTTTACTTTTGCAAGTGCTTTGTTTTGTTGCCTACGCATTGTAGTGATTGTTGTCAAGTTTCTATTGTTTATTGTCAATTTTTATTATTTACCGTAAAAAACTTATATTAAAAGCTTTATTTCTATGAATTCTGGCTAACTTTTTCAACTTTTTCTTTTAAAAGGTAATACATCACCATAACCTTAATGTCCATGTATAATATGAACGTTGTAGTCCCACCCGTTTGGTCAGAATTGGACCAAATGGCACGAAAATATCGCACAAAAAATCAAAAAACTTATTTTTTTTTCTATAGATTCTGGCTAACTTTTTCAACTTTTTCTTTAAAAATGTACTACATCTTCATAACCTCAATGTCCATGTATAATATGAACGTTGTAGCCCCACCCGTTTGGTCAGAGTTGGCCCAAATGTCACAAAAAATCGAAAAAAATCGTAAAAGTACGATATTCATGAGAAATATTTCTTCGATTGTACCCAAAAACAATACACCTCTAAGTTCAGAGATTTCGAAGGTCCTGTCAAATTTTCATCAAGATCGGATATGCCGTTTGCCTGGGAGAGAGTTAACAAACAGACAAAAAAAAAAAAAAAAAAAAACACCCGAGCTAAATTTTTTGGGGGTCAGTGAAATTGAAGTCTTCGCTTCGCTCATCCAAAAATCAATAAAAGTTTCTATCTATAAAACAAGCAATTGTTTGGCAAAATCTTTAAAAGAGAGAGAGAGAGAGATTGATTTCTGCAAAAATCTTCTGACTATGTGGCACGTTTGAAGGATGACTGCTTTCTGCATGCTGATGTAGAGATTTGCAGACAGACCCAGGCATTGTAGGCTGGCAGAGAGGGAAGATGGTATGACTCCAGTGGCTGAGATCACGATAGGCACGACAGTAACAGTTTTCATTTTCCAAATTCTTGTTATTTCTTGACTTAAATTTTGATATCTTTCCACCTTAGTGTTCTCGGTGTTCTCAATATTTTTACTCATTGGGATCGCAATGTCAAGTAGATATGTAATTCTGTTAGATTTATCGCATAAAATGATGTCCGGTTTGTTGTGGTCTATGGTTTTGTCTGTCATAACCTGTTTATCCCAATACATTATAAATTCTGCATTTTC
The DNA here is from genome assembly GCA_024449915.1 of Sweltsa coloradensis. NCBI lineage: Eukaryota > Metazoa > Arthropoda > Insecta > Plecoptera > Chloroperlidae > Sweltsa > Sweltsa coloradensis. The sequence continues at coordinate 36,810 of JAMZAV010001944.1, read as the reverse complement.
GATCACAGGTGCAGGAGATTACTTGTAATAAGGAGGTGGATTGACTAGTAGATGTGCGTTTATTCCTAGATGTTGATAAACTATCTTTGCTACCTGATACTGAGATACCACGTGTTGGCAATTGAAGGACACCCAGCTATAACATGGTTTATTATCTCCGTAAACTTTTTGCATTTTCTACACATATCACTGTCATTGGATTTGATGATGAATTTTTTATAGTTGTTGGTATTTATAACCTGATCTTGGATGGCGAACATAAATCCTTCGGTTTCAGCAAACAAATCTCCTTTGTGAATTCATCTAACTGATTTAACAATGTCAATATTTGGCTGCTGGATGCTTTTCTATATTTTTTAATTTTTTATTACTAATATTATTATTATTATTATTAATATTATTATTATTATTATTATTATTATTATTATTATTATTATTATTATTATTATTATTATTATGTTGAGATGATGTTACTACCTGGGCTGGATTAAGGTTTAAACCCCAAAAGTGTGCGTCATTACACGTACGTAAAAGTCAAACCATTAACACACAGTTTAGTGTACAAACAGGTATAATGGTTACACTGAAAGATGGAGAAGCTTACAGACATCTTGGAGTGCCAACTGGGTACAACGTTAAACAGACACCTATTGCTGAAATACAACAGATGAGAGAAGATATGCACAAAATAGACTGTTCTTTGTTAGCGCCATGGCAAAAGTTAGATGCGGTCCGAACGTTTCTTTTGTCTAGACTGGAATTCATTATGAGAGGTGGATCAATGAAAAAATCACTTTTCAGACAGTTTGACTTGGAAATAAAGTCTCTGGCCAAGAAATGGATGAATCTTCCTCAAAGAGCTAGTCCAGAAGTTGTTTACATGGCCATGCATGAAGGAGGAGCAGGTGTTATGCCACTAGGTGATTCTAGTGATGTACTTGCAGTTACTCATCCGTACAGACTGTTGACTTGCAGAGATGCCTATTGTCGAGAAATCGTGTGGGCGTCTATGAGAAGTGTTGTTTAAAAAGAAGATAGGCCGAGCTCCTAATAATGATGAATGTTGCCAATATCTTAGTGGCTCTATGGAAGGAGATTATGCGCGACATGAAGGAGCAATCACTTCAATCTGGACACAGGCAAGATCTGCATCACGACGACTTCGTAACCGGATTGGCTTTTTATGGACATATGATGTTGCCCGACAAGAGCTATGTATCAAAGTTTCTCGGCCACAAAAGATGCCTGACATTGCGGTAGTTCCACCAGACTCACGCGGACTATTAGCCAAGACACTGAGAACAGCAGTGCGTGATTCCTATAGGGAGAAGTTATTGCATAAGAAGAGCCAGGGGAAAGTATTTATACTTACAACAAAGTGTTATGCAAGCAACCATTTTGTCGCTACAGGAAAACACACCCGTTTTTGTGATTGGCGTTTTATAAATAGAGCCAGATTGAATGTCATGCCTCTAAATGGAAGTCGATTCTGGGGTGAGGGATCTAAGTCATGCCGATTGTGTAACTATCCGCAAGAGACTCTGCCACATGTCATAAACCATTGTATGCGCCATTCCAGAGCATTGCAAAAACGCCATAATGAGGTACAGAATCGTCTTGTAGCAGCACTTCCCAAAAACCGGCCAAAACTCACAGTAACTGTTAATCGGCGTAATTCAGCAGATAACAACTCAAAATTACGGCCTGATATCATTATCAAAGATGATACTTTAAAAACTGTGAGAATCATAGATGTTGCTTGTCCATTTGAAAATGGCGCAGATGCGTTCATTTTAGCAAGACTACGTAAGGAGGAAAAATACCGGGAGACTGCTAAGGTATTTGAATCAGAAGGATACTCTACCACAGTGGATGCCTTTATAGTCGGTAGTCTTGGAGGATGGGACCAAGAAAATGAACGAGTATTGCGCGCCTTAGGTATAAGTAAGAGATGTGCTACATCAATGAGGAAGAAAATGGTCAGCGAAACTATCAAGTGGTCTCGAAATATATATGTGGAACACGTGTCCGGCATAAGACATATTTAGATTAGAAAGATAGTAAAATGATCTATCATGTACCGGTACATGGTGATATTTGCTAAGAAGTGCCAGTGGCAGCGCTTCACGACAGTCCGTCGGTGGCGAATACGCTCAACATAGCGTCATCACACCATTCAAGGTGATAAAACCACGGGTGGGAATGAGGTATTCTGAATATCATTATCATGACAAAAGATTTCAGTAAGCCCCACAAATCAAAGCGATTGGCTATAATTGCAAAACACTTTCCACACGATGAACTGTCTCAAAGATATACAAAAATTTTACATTGATGACGAGATCTATGATGAGATCGCGTTTCACGAGGAGTTGATAATTGAAAATACGGACACAAAGGAGGAGTGCGGGAAAGTTACAATCAGCGTGAAACATGCCGGTAAAGACCAGCAATACTTTCAGGTTCGCTCGTCAGCACAAGCAACAATCAACGGGAACATTAGTGTAGTGTCAAGATTATCAGTTGCGTTGACAGACATTTCGCCACGATCGAAGAGAGACGAAATGAGTACTCTACTACCTCTGGATTGGGAGAGTCAACTACCTTCCATGTGAACAAATATTGACATTGTCAAGGCAAGGACATCTATCACGGTTTGTGGTGCAGCACCATCTCGCACGTAGACATCCAGGCTCTCCTGCTGCAAAAACCCAACCAAGTGATCCCATTCTCCGTCAAGTTCTTCACTGCCTTCCAATACAACCCGGAGTATGCAGAGATTTATGAGGAAGACACTCCTTGCGAGTATGACTACGAGAAACGTGAATTTTTACCCAGAACTTCGCCACATTCTCTCGGACCACATTTAGGCTCTCCTACTGCAAAAACCCAACCAAGTGATCCCATTCTCCGTCAAGTTCTAAAATCACAACGATTCGACGGAGTGCAAGATCCCTGTTAAGATACAGTTTCAGGACAAGAAACCTGACCATCTTAGTTTGATGACTATATCAAACTATGTCCAGAACCTCAAGCTGATCTTCTAATCATTATGATTGTTTTTATTGTTTTTAATCGTGTATTTGTCTTTGAAAAAATATTTTAAATAAAATTGTATTATTATTATTATTATTATTATTTTTATTATTATTATATTATTATTATTATTATTATTATTATTATTATTATTATTATTATTATTATTATTATTATTATTATTATTATTATTACTATTTTTAGGTTTTTAAGCATAAGCCCGCTTTAAGTACATAGTTATTGATTCATAGCAGTTGTCGAAAAAGTTTGCCCCGACTGGGGTTCGAACCCAAAACCTCCGGCTTAACGTGCCATAGCTTTACCAATTAAGCTACCGGGACCACAGAACAAACCTTTTCGAAACTGCTATTTGTTTGTGACTGTTGACTTTCATGACATAAATCCAACGTCCAATCCAAAATCCAGTCGGGGCAAACTTTTTCGACAACTGCTATGAATCAATAACTATGTCCTTAAAGCGGGCTTATGCTTAAAAACCTAATATTCATACCACCCAACTCATGGGAGATGAGACGTGATTGGATTTATCCATGCGATCTTTCAGATTTGACAGCTACATTGCAGTCTTCTGTTGGATTTATGTCATGAAAGTCAACAGTCACAACAAATAGCAGTTTCGTAAAGGTTTGTTCTGTGGTCCCGGTAGCTTAATTTGGGTAAAGCTATGGCACGTTAAGCCGGAGGTTCTGGGTTCGAACCCCAGTCGGGGCAAACTTTTTCGACAACTGCTGTGAATCATTATTATTATTATTATTATTATTATTATTATTATTTTCATTATTATTATTATTATCATCATCATTATTATCATTCGGTCGGTCGCTTCTGAACCGGACGGACGTGCCTCAATCGCTCCGCGCTACAGTGTGTAGATAGCTACGGTGATGAAGTGCTCTAACGTTGACTGTGCGGATAACCTACCAAGTGACGGTGATTATGTTGACTGTATGCACTGTAAAAATGCGTATCATTACGAGTGCGCGGGTGTGAGCAAGCAAACTCAAAAATCAAAATCAAAGAAGGCGAAACAAGATTGGCGGTGCTCCTGCTGTCGTGAAAGTTCGCCGAGGCCGGGTCAAGGTGAGTTGCAGGTTGCGACACTACAAGAAGTACTGAAAGTAGTAAATGAGCTGAAGAGTGACATTCAGGAAATGAAGAATGAGTTATTACTAATCAAAGAATTGCAAGGGAAGGTGGTTAAAAACGAGGAAACAATTCAAAACTTAATTCATGAAGGGGAGGAAAAGGATAAGATTATAGCTGAATTAGCAAATCAAGTACAACAACTCGATCAATACGGAAGAAACAAGAACTTGGAGATATCTAACATTATACAACAGGAAAACGAAGACATTGAAAGTATAGTGATAGGTATTGCTAATCATCTGGAAATACGTCTCGAGAGTTCGGATATAGAAGCTGTGCATAGAGTTCCATCCAGAAACAAGGATTACCCCCCTAAGGTAGTAGCACAGCTTGTGTCCCGTAAAAAAAGAGAAGAGTTCTTGATTGCTAAGAAAAATATTTCTATTAAAAATAGCAACATCCTTCAGAATGTATTAAGAAAGGATGACCTGACTATCTTCATAAACGAACACCTCTCTCCTTACTATCGGAACTTATTTTGGCTAGTGAAGCAACAGGCTAAAGCAACGAGACACAAGTTTGTTTGGTACCGGAACGGATGTATATTGCTCGAAAAGACGAAGATACGGCCCCACGTGATTAAGATCAAAACAGTTGATCAAATTGATCAATTAAAATAACTAAATCGTTTGCATGCATACATTACAAGATGACTTTGAAGACGTTTTATGTGAATCTACAGACGATCTAAACGGCTGGTGTGAAACAAACATTAGCGGTATCAGTGCATTGCATGTAAACATACGGTCTATCCAAAAACACTGGGACGAGTTGCAGGTTATTCTACATGATAACATACAACAATTTCATGTTGTACTACTTAGTGAAGTAAATTTATTAGAAGAAAATGTATTATTTCATTTAGAAGGGTATAATCGATTTTGTAAATTAAGAACCTTAAAAAGAGGTGGCGGATTAATTTTATATGTAAGTAATAAATTAACGTTTAGGAGAGAAGAAGTTATATTTTGTAATTTTGAGGGTATTTTAGGGCAACTAGTTGTGGGAAACGAAAATGTAACCTTGCTATGCGTTTACAGACCGCCCAACTATATCACAAAGTCAGATTATATAAACGAAATAGAAACCTACTGGAAAGGAAACAATAACAAATACTGTATATATTTGGGGGACATCAACATTAACACACTTGATAACCATGATGATAAAGTTCAACTGTATCAGTCAATGCTAGCAACGAATGGTTTTATCCAATGCATCACAAAACCGACAAGGGAGGAGATAGTGCACGACCGGCTTAGTAGTACATGTTTAGATCATATTTACGTTCGAGGTATTGACCTTACTCTCAAATCAGTTGTATATACAACTAAAGTCAGTGATCATTATGTAGTAGCCGTATCGACCGGTATTGAGATAAACAAAAACAATGACGAGCATAAAGTGTTTCCCAAGAAATGCATCGACGAGAAAAAATTATCAGGAATTTTGAAGGGTATTAAATGGGAAGATTTACTTGTAGCTACTAACTGTAGCCAATTATATGATGCAATTTACATTAATTTTACATCGGCTTATGATAAGGCTTCATACACTAGAGAGAATAAAGGTAAACAAAGAGTAAGCAAAACGTGGGTGACAAAAGAACTCCTCAAATTAATGAAAGAAAGAGACCATGCGTTTCAAAAATGGAAAAAGTGTCCACAGTTAAGTGTGTTTAAGAATGTGTATAGGAATAATTACAACAAGTTAAGAAATACTGTTAACAAAAAAATACTTGAAAGAAAAAGGCAATATTGTTTTAATTTAATAGAAAGAGATAGAAACAGTATGAGGGACACATGGCAAAACATTAATAGTCTTGTTGGTAGAAAAGAGCAAAAATCAGTAGAGGAAATTATAGATAAATACCACTGCCTCCTAGATGTTCGTCGTGGCTCCTCGTTACCTGCCTGTCCACGCGCACAGTGTTAATTGTTGTCCAAAGCGCTAGTTACCGTCCCCAAGAGCTTTCTTTTGTTTTGATGTTGTTGTCACATTAAATGTCATCTCCCATTAGTTTACTGTTAAATCCAACTAAATTGAATGTTTTAGATCGTATTTTGTGTTACGTACATCACTTATCAAGGTTTGCAGAATAGTAATATACAAATTTGTCTAGTTATATTATATTATATTACGCACAAAAAGTAGATATTGATAACTTTGTTTTTTGATAATATAAGGCAAGAGCTAATAGGCATGTTATTTTTTTCTGGAGGGCCTATGCCCCCTATTCCTAATCATATTAAAAATCAATAGGCTTAAGCGGCCGTCAGACGATCGAGTTTACTCGCGCGAGTTGGCTCGCGCGAGTTTATTACCATCCTTGTCACAAGCCTACTCGGGCCCTAGTCTTGACTAGGCCACGAGCTAAACAATATTACTTTCCATCAAGCAGTGGCGCGTGCTAAAGGGGAGTCTGGTGGGGGGCCTGGGTGGCACAATTTCCTTATTTCCCTGTAGTTCATGCAAAGAAAGGCCTACTTGTTTTAGATAATGGCATCCCGGTATCTTACAACTTCTTGCACGCACCATTGCCTATTATGAAGAAAAATATAGCTCAACTCTGGCATGATGACATTTGAATCGTATGCAGATCGTATGTAAACAACGAAAACAAAAGAAAGCTCTTGGGGACGGTAACTAGCGCTGTGGGAAAAAAGTGCGAATTTTCTTCAACAATCAAACCATGTTGCATGGACAGGCAGGGAACGAGGAGCCACGACGAACATCTAGGAGGCAGTGATAAATACCTCGGTAAACGCGAAACAATACCAAACATAGTAGACGCATTCGCAAATACTTTTGTTGACGAAATTGAAAATACAATCCACCGGTGTGACATCCAATGTGTTGATTACGCTACGAGAGAAGATGCGTATGATAGACAGTTTCAAACAATGTACATTCCTCCGGTTAGTGTAGCTAAAGTTAAAGAATAGTATGAATAGTGATAAACAGGCTGGCACTGATGGAATTAGAATGAAAGATTTACAAATAATTGCAGATCAAATAAGTCCGGTAATAGCGTTGTTTATAAACTTGTCTATAAAAGAAGGAATAATCCCAGAGAGCTGAAAATTTCAATTATAAGACCAATATATAAAAAGGGCGATCATTTCGACTATAAAAAGTTACAGGCCTATTGCAATACTGCCAAGCATTGAAAAAATATTAGAAAGATACGTAGCTGACTGTTTAATAAACTATATGACAAAATTTAATATAATTAACAAAAAACAATATGGATTCAAAAGGAAAAAGCACAGAAGACCTGTTAAGATCGTTCTCTGACATAATAAACTCCAAACTTGATAGTAATTGTCATATAGTATGTATGTTCATAGATTTCAAAAAAGCCTTTGATACCCTTGATCACACTATACTCTTAGATGCATTACAAAAAATAGGCGTACGAGGTACGATTTTAACGTGGTTTGAAAACTATTTGTTGAATAGGAAGCTAAAAGTAAAAGTAGGGGATGTGTATAGTGAAGCTAAATCATGTCGCAGTGGCGTACCACAAGGGTCAATTTTGGGTCCTCAACTATATTTAGTATATGTCAACGTTATGGTCAGATATATTGTCAAGTGTTTATCTTTTTTTATGCGGACGACGCTGCATTATTAGCAATACATAAGAACGTCAAACTAGCAGTAGAATATTTGCAGGCAGATTTTCTTAATCTCTTGAAATGGAACCATGACATGAGACTCATTATCAACGCGGAAAAAACTAGAATTGTGCATATCTGCCCACCTTTAAACGCTGATCGGAATGCCAGTATAGAGGTTATTGCTCACGATTTTAATTGTTTGCACAGAAACGCTGGCAAAGATTTGTTTATATGTTCATGCCAGACAAAAATTATTTCATGTTACAGCCATCCCTATTTAGGTCTTGAAATAGATCGAAGATATTGCTGGGATATTCAAATAGGGAAACTATGCAATAGACTAAGATCTTGTGCTTATCAGCTTTACGCCGTAAAAGATATCTTATCATTTAAATACCGTAAAATGGTATATATTGCTCTAGCTGAGTCAGTTTTATCGTACGGTATATCGGCTTGGGGTAATGCGTCTTACTCGCAACTTAAAAATTTAATATCATTACAAAATAAAATTATAAAAATGATGAATGAAAGAGAAATCGTTGATGGGAGATGTGTCTCGGATTTGTATTTACTATTTGATGTTTTGCCAGTTAGGGAAATCTTTGTTTATAAGCTGTTATTAAAGCATTACTTGACAAAAAATATAAAATTCTTATTGACCACAAGCCTTCAACTCGAGCCAAAAGTGCAGGAATTTACCAGTTACCACCCTTTAACAATAAATATGGGAAGAGATCGTTAAGCTACTCTGTACCTTTAATTTTAATAAGATTCTTCCAGAAATAAAGAATTAGATTCATTTAGAGATATAAAAATTAAATTAAAGACATATTTGCTTCAAAACAATATAGTTGAGTGAGGAAATTGTGGGTAATGTGATTTTTATATTTTATGTTTTTCGGGTATTTATCAATTTTCTTCTATTCTGTTCATTCATAAATTTATTCAATGTCAAACTTTATATAATTATCACATTATATTGTTTAGACTCACAGTCGGTAATTTCAATAAATCAAATTTCAATTATATTAGGCTAAGTGTTCAGAAGTGAATAAATCCTTATCTTTAATAAACATAGTTCCACAGATAAGCTGCATGCGCAGTTTGTGGAAGGTCGAATGTATGAAATATGTAAGGTTATGGAAGAAATGTATCTACAATAATAAAAAAAAAAAAAAAATTATTATTATTATTATATTATTATTAATTCACATTTTAAACTTTCGCGGCCCGTTAATATTAAATCAAACGTGTATGAGTTTCGGGTTATTTCGCCGCGTCGCGAGTAAACATTATACGTACCTCGACGTTTCGTTACCTCTGTGGGTAACATATTCATGAGAAACGGAGGGGAGAAAACTACCCCCACTCCACCACGTGTGCCACCCCAGCCAATCAGAAGACACCGCCACGGAGGAGTGTTCGGCTGAGGCTGAAGCAAACTAATCAGCCTCAGTTCTCATGAATATGTTACCCACAGAGGTAACGAAACGTCGAGGTACGTATAATGTTTACTCGCGACGCGGCGAAATAACCCGAAACTCATACACGTTTGATTTAATATTATTATTATTATTATTATTATTTATTATTTATTAAAAATACACAACAGAATACAAATTCCACAAGTGTGATTTGATAAAACAACAAATAGTCAAATAATTAATAATGAATAATTAAGTACCTAATTAAACAAAGATATTGTGACTGATATCGAAATTACTTCCTGTTGGTTTAAGACATAAGTAACCATGAAAACGCAAATTACCCAACATTTTAATCTTATTGTATTGTTTAATTTACATAATTGTTTTTTTTTAATTGATAAATTTTATTAATTACCAAATATTAAATATCACTTTAATTAAATCACAAATGTTGAAAACATTATTTACTATTATTTGCTTTAATTTCATTAAATACCTCACTTGGACCACATTGAGTTGAATAAATAATAATTATCTTAATTTTATTGATTAATCTAATTAAATTAATTACTCATAGAAGTATTAGGAATTTATCTTGGGTCCATTGATTTTTGGACTCAGCACACTCGAATTAGTCAGTGTGCAAATTTTCGCGCTTGTTTCACATTTTGCACTTATTTTAGACATCTTTATCCCACTATCACCATTTTCATACATCGGGAGATATAACGCCAACAAAAGTCTGACACTACCAAGTACTAACCTCTCATTCCCTGTTCTTTGTCGGGATTACTTTTGAGAGAGCGAAAGGCCGCTGCACTATTCTGGCCAAGAAAATATATTTGCAAATCAGCGTTAGTCGGTAACCCCAGCAATCGTTGGCAGTTGCTTTCTTGCCGAGGTCCTCGCTATCGTTATTTTCGGGAACATGAGTTGCGTCTACATTGCAAGCACATACTACATAGAGGCTTAATTAAATGGCAAGGGCTTGGTCTCTACTTGGAGAGGGATAATCCGACGGAGTTTCGCGAGGGGACTCAACGGCTTTATCCTAAGGTCATATAGACTCTATTTGTAGCTAAACAGCCATTCTGTCAGTGTGCACGGCTGCGCTTAATTCAAAAGGGAGAAGAATCGTGATAGAAGTTTCATTTGAACTTTAAGACAATGCATTTTGTTTGATAATTACGAGCAAAGAAAGTTTATCTCTAATTAATATGGATGTAAACCAATTATTAAACTTTACTCAACATCAGTCGAAACTCACAAGGTTAAGTGGAGATAGGTTTACGTTAGTTTAACGAAGACACTTTATTCTACAAAAACCACTCATAATGTGTGTTTAGAAGTCATATGTACTAAGTAACACACATCTGTGATGCCAATTAGCCATAATAATTTTAATATTAATATAAGTATTTTTAACATAAGTCATCTTTGAGGACTTATTAGTGAATGATAGCAATTGTCTTAAAAGTATGCCCCGACTGGGATCGAACCCAGAACCTCTGGCTTAACGCGCCATAGCTCTACCAATTGAGGGGGCGGTATTCTAAGCCCCTGTCTCCTAAGCCCCTGGACCCTTTTTTGGCTTCTAAGCCCCTGTGACCGAAGGTTGTGCTACACGTTGCGAAGCGGGGCTAAGAAGACAAACCGGTCCGGGCTTTAGAAGACTAAAAGTCTTCTTAGGCCCTGTCTCCTAACGCCCGCACGATGTTTTTGTTCGATCGCACACGTTGCAAGGCGGGCTGTACTTTGCTCGAGGTGAAACCAAAAATTCCCAAATGTTGGTGGTGGGTGGGGGTGGGGGGATAAAAATAAATCATTAGCAATATTCGATTAATTAGATATTGCTTAACGTCTCATTTGACTCGAAAATGTTGCAATTAAATCATGTAGGCATTGCAAAAGCACTGTTTTAATATGCAATGATTTTATTGTGACAATTTTATTCAACGTTGAATGTTGATAAAGAATTAGTTTTGGGAGAACTAACACCATAGTTTTCATTAAATAACAGTAACTGTGTAGCTGCGTGGGTAGACCCCAAATACACATAAATGTATAATTTTACTTTGCATACTTAATATAATATAACTGCATAATTATGCCGAGTTGGGAACCTGCTCATCTTAAACAATTGTGTCGTTTTCAATTATTGCTGGCACTCAATGTCGTCTAAGATGTAATTATACTATTTACTTTAATTACTTATTAATTATAATAATATATATATTCATATAAAATATATATATATAATAATATATACATATATAATATATAATTAATTAATACTATTGACTTTAATTCAGAAATTAAAAAAAGTCCTCCCCAACCGGGATTCGAACCACGGGTCTCCCACACTCCAGGTGAGCGTCGTAACTACTAGACCATCAGGACGGGTAAATGTTATCTATGAATTGTAGTTGCATTATACATCTGAAGGGCATGGTTAATATGCTCACCTGGAATGTGGGAGACCTGTGGTTTGAATCCCGGTTGGGGCGAAGTTTTAAATTACTGAATTGTAGTAAACTAGGAAGCTTCGCAAACGCTTTTTCAGGCGCGTTGTTGGATAAGCGTAAGTTTTTTAAGCGAAAAAAGCGTATAATAACGATTTTCATAAAATCTTTTTTCGATTACGCTCAAATTTCACACCAATATATTAATTCATAAAATTAAGGTTCTGTGAAAAAATTATTACAATCGGATAAAGCATGTAGGTGTTATAGTTCGAAGATATTTTTTAAAAATCTAAAAAAAATCGTAAAATTGCGATTTTTATAGAAAATAATAATTTTTCGATTGCGCTCAAAAACGTGGCAGTTCTAAGTTCAGAGTTTTCGAAGGCCTCCAGAAAATTGCATTGCAATTAGTGTATTTTTTTAGCCGGAATCGTGTTTACAAACACACAAAATACAAAAAAAAGGGGGAAAAAACGGATTTGTTTCTCCAGTGTAGTGAAATGAAATCTTCGCTTCGCTCGCTACGCTCATCCAATAACTAGGAAAACGCTTAAGTCCCGCCGCGTTGCTGGATGAGCGTAATTGGTGCATTGAGCTGCCATGTGTTATGCGGATTTTCTGTTGTTCTGTGAAAAAATCATGACTAAGTTAATTTTTTTTTTAATTTAAATTAAATTTAAAATCAACTTTAGTTTTTAGTTTTTAGTTTTTTTAATTAATCGTTATTTTAAAAAAGAAAAAAATCGTAAAATTGCGTTTTTTATAAGAAATAATTATTCGATTGCGCTCAAATTTCACACGAATATATTAATTCATAAAATTAAGGTTTTGTGAAAAAATCATTACAATCGGATAAAGCATGGAGGTGTTTGTTATAAGTCAAAGAATTGTTTTAAAAAAGAAAAAAACGTAAAATTTCGATTTTCATGAGAAATAATTTTTCGATTGTGCTCAAATTTCACACGAATATCTTAATTCATAAAATTAAGGTTCTGTAAAAAAATCATTATAATCGGATAAAGCATGACGTGTTATAAGTCGAAGAATTTTATTAAAAAACGAAAAAAATCGTAAAAATTCCGATTTTCATGAGAAATAATTTTTGATTTGCTCAAAATCGTGGCAGTTCTAAGTTCAGAGATTTCAAAGGCCTTCAGAAAATTTTATTGTAATTGGAGTATCAATTTAGCCGGAATCGTGTTAACGAACACACAAAAATACAAACAGAAAAAAATTAAAAAAGAAAAACATTCCGGATTTTTTTCTCCAGTGTAGTAGAATGGAATCTTCGCTTCGCTCGCTACGGTCATCAAATAGGTTGATTATTTTGGAGAAGACATCCACTTGTTGGCCAGTGGTGGGTGCGGGTTACAGGGGTGCATCTCTGAATTTTTCAATAGTTTTTATTTATTCAATGCCAATTAATCGTTGAACGAAATCTATTTCATACTTTTGATTCGTGTAAGGAATTGAAAATATAATTTCATCCACACTTTCATTTTATTTGTTTGTTCCGGAAATAATTTTTTTGACTTTTCCGAAAAAGGAACTAAAAATGACCCCAAGTGGCCCGTTTTGGTTAAAACTAATCCATCTGGGGGGGGGGGGGGTATCTACAGTCGTTGGTCTTCTAAGAGTTCACGAACGAACGAAGAATGAACGATTCTTCTTTTGGCCCTGCTACAAGTGTAGATCAAGTCCATACTTTTATACTTTTCGACTGTAACAACTTTGTGTGACAACCATCATAACGGATTAGAACGTGCCATTTTCTTTTTAATTGGTTTTGCTTATTTTTTCTTCTTCGTTTTTTGATGTGATTCTAATTTTAGAAGCGCGATCATTGTGTCTGCATATCGGAGCCTGTTTATTGAACATCGAGTTGAACATAGATTCGTTAATTGATGCAAACTGAAACGCTAGTGTCAGACATAGACTTTTGGAAATAAATTTAAGTAATAATAATAGTTTTTTTCTCTATACACGAGTATCAATAAACTCATATCTTGGCCCTGAACTCAGCTTGACCAGTGACCCCCCCCCCCCAGACGGGGGGCCTTCAAGTCTTGCGGGGGCGGCTTTGGTTACCGCTACGCCACTGTTTAAACCTTAATAACGGATAATTATAGTTTTTTGATACATATATTAATTATTAATGGATAGGCCTAAATGGGCATCCTACCATAGCAGATTTTTCAAGATTTATCGCGAATCAGGCAGAAAATGCTAGCACATTTTGGTGTATATGGCCTTTTTGACGGATTCAAAACACTTTTTTTTAATTAATTTTCTAGAATCGAGATAATAATATTGAAAAGTGCTACGATAGGTGCCTTTCTATTTCATTCTATCTAATTTTGTGAAGCCTCATATTCATACATAAAATATGACTGACAAAAATAATATATCAATTAATCACATAAAAATAAATTAAATTCCAAACGCTTCGGAAAACTATTTTTTTTTTATTTTCATAGCATAGGTATTTTCATTAAATTTAATTGATTTTTGTTAAATACGCATCCCTTAAAATGGAATCCTAGTTTTCGGTAACGCAGGGAATAAAATTCTCTTTTTATGTAATTCAGTGTGATATTTTCTTTAAGCTAGTTAAGGCTATTGTATCGTCCTCTAAACTATATTTTAAAATTAAAGGAAGATGACGGCAATCTTATCTAAATGAGTGAGGGTCTTGAAGATAGCAAAAACATATATTTTGTATTTTTTTGGGGGCGGGACGATACGTACCTGTTAGCCATAATATGCGAATTTTGGGACAAAAGTGGGAACACTGGGCTAGGTGTTAATTTTGAGCGACGATTTTTTTAAATATTGTTACTTCACATCATTGCCTTCCACCTCCTTATAAGGAAAAACAATTTTTGAAATACCGTTCGATATACGATTTTGTTGTCAGGGTACAAATAAGAGTTTTGTACCTGCGGACGAAAAAAATAGAACATTGAACGATATTTCACAAAATTGTTTTTCCTTATAAGGAGGTGGAAGGCAACGATTTTTAGAAACAATATAAAAAAATCGTCGCTCTAAATTAAGTATAACACCTTGCTCAGTGTTCCAACTTTTGTCCAAAAATTTGCATATAATGACTGACAGAGACGTAACATTCTGCCCAAAATATAACAAAATATATTTTTCCTTAATGTTTAAGACCCTCACTCATCTAGATAAGATTGCAGTCATCTTCCTTTGATTTTTAAATATAGTTTAGAGGACGATGCAACAGCCTTAAATAATAATATAATGGCATAATTATTTTTCGGGTTTATCAGTGTACTTTTATTATTTCAACCAACGTTTCCAGTTTAATTTTAAAGAGAAATTTAAAATAATCAAAGAAAAATCAAGCAAAATCAACAAATTATATCAAAACAAGTACTGCCACTGGCAACAAGCTTTAGGTATACATTCTCACACATTTGTCAAAAGAGGTATAATTTTACTAAAATGTAGTACAGGTATCCTTAATTGCATCACCATGAATCAATATGTCTACAAACAATCTATAATTAAACGAGGGAGTGAAGCGACTGAGTGTCTCCATTCAACTCAAACCCGGCGCTCATTCTGTGAGTCTGTGTGCGTGCGTGTGTGTACGTCGAAAATCAGCCGAATCGCTGAACAGATTGAGCTGAAATTTTAGACAGGCATCCGGTACAAGTTAACTGAGAACTGTTAACAAAATCAGCTAGGTTCGTTGCGATTTAAACCTACAAGAAGTAACAAATTGAAAAATAGGCTGCTTATGTGTAGGACCTATTTTAAAAACAATTGTTGTTTTTGAAAAAATATTTTTGGTTTGTTAATTGCCCGGCCGTGAAAATGCAGTGCCCAAGGTGTATCGAATCTTGCACGATCAAGGTACCCCCACATTCCGCTCGGATATTGAGCAAACCTTGCAATCTTAACACGTTTTTCTTACTGGCTATGTTTTCTATAGTATTGTCACAGATGATAGACTATACACTGCGTTATATGCATTTCAAAACATGTTTAATAATTTTTAAAATACAATCCAGAAATAACAAAATCTTTCCCGACCAGGGGATTGGACCAAGGTATCCCAGTCCCACACATTTCGGGTATAAGGGCGTCTTAGCCAAAACTAGACTAGAAAAACGCCAAAGTCGTTGTTGGACGAGTTGGTCTTGTGTGGCTCGTTGGTCTTGTGTGGCTCGTTGGTCTTGTGTGGGTCGTCGGTATTGTGTGGCTCGTTGGTCTTCTTGTTAGCGTATCTGCTTCCAATGCAGAAGGTCCAGGGTTCGATACCCGTCAAAATCAGAAGTTTTTTAACTTCTGATTTGGACTTAAGTCCATCAGTTCTTGTCTTAGGAGTTTGTAAACGGTGACTTTGGAGCCGTCCTAGCACTAGCAACGAAGCACATAATAAATTCAGAGTTGTTCTGAATCGGCCTTGTTGATTCTGGCGTGGATCCGCGGGTGTTCGCACTGTCCATACCACTGATTGCTATATTTCCTATTACAAATATCGATCTTTGGTTGGTTATCGCTCACTCGTCGATTGCGTCGGGGCCTACAGGGTTGGCTTGGTCGCTTTGATTTACTGTCCCCCACTGAAAATCAGTTATATAACTGAGTGGGTAGACTCTAAATACAATTTTTTTTTTATTTATTTTTATTCATATGTTTATTACCCGGGAACATTTGCATTCAAGTTTGATAACTATATTGATATAAATAATACGCTTTTTAAGTTTAGTTGGTATAAGGGCGCGTCAACTGTAAGACCATATATGATGATAGGCTATGTTTATATTGAAAGTAAAGGTGAAATTGAAAGTAGACCTACGAAAGCCTACGACAAGTTTTAAAGTATAGACCTATCTAAAATATTACAATCGTATTTATATTTAAAAATATATTTTGACATTTATTTATTTCTCATAAAATAAGCTTTAGGCTCAATTTGATATTAGGTAGTCTGGGTGATTTTAAATTAATTAATTTTTAATTTTATTAACAATAAAGTCAGAGAAGCTCACCTTGGAGCCATCGAATTTTGAACTTCTCGTACCCGAACTAGAAATAGTGCCAATTTCCACGTTAGTTTCACTTTTTGCACTTAATTTGCCATTAGGCCTAGGCCCTTTACTCCACTATTTTTGTATTCTTTTTCTACGCCTTATAATATTCTTAATACTACTCAAATTTTATACTTTCAAATCCCGAAATATAGACGAAATAATATGTATCGCGGATCACTTCTCTGTGTCTTATATTTTAATTTCACGCTCGTAGTTTCGATCAACTGTGTGTATAATCATATTCGATTGCCTCAAGCGAAAACGACAGAAGTGTAAATGATCAGAAAAAATACAATTTCGTTTCTACTAATAAATTAATACAACTAAGGAACCCCGAAATACTAATTCACTATGCTTAATCTTGCTGTTCTTACAGGACCACTAGTATTATTACTAGACCGCATTATTATTTCGATGCAATTCAGTGTTAACGTTCTTCCACTGTGGCTTAACTTAAGACAAAATTTACATATTCGCATATATATTTTTTACTACCAAGGAGAGACGTCTCATGAACACTCGTTTTGTACTTCTTCCAAAAATTCGTATTTAAAAAAATAAATAATGGGAACTTTTAGGTAATGTTTGTTAATTTACCCTGTTTTCACAAGTTTCCATTTACACAAAAAACTAGTGCACGTTTTGTCCTTTTTAGGCTATTTTACGCTGTAAACGACGAATGCACGTGTGAGATCAAATTACATAGTCTTATAACATTTATGCTTCCGGTCCTGTGGGTACTAAGTTTTAAAACTAGGAAGCTTCGCAAACGCTTTTTTTAGTCGCGTTGATGGATGAGCTTTTTAATTATAAAATTTTAATATTAATTTAAAATAATAAAAACATATTAACACGGCCCATACAAAGCAATCATTAGGTCTGTTGGATCTTTGATTGTTTATAACAAGGCTGTGGGTAAGGTATAAAATCTCATGTGAAGTTTTCATCAAGGCTGTGAGAAAGATCTAAAATCTATATTTTCGTGCTATTTGGGCGGATTCTGACCAAACGGGTGGGGCTACAACGTTTATATTTCACATGGACATTAATGTAAGGGTGATGTATTGACTTTTGAAAGAAAAAGTTGAAAAAGTTAGCCAGAATCTATAGAAATAAAGGTTTTAATATTTAACACCTCAAAAAACTCAAATTAAAACCTTTATTTCTATAGATTCTGGCTAACTTTTTCAACTTTTTTTTCAAACGTCAATACATCACCATTACCTTAATGTGCATGTGAAATATAAACGTTGTATCCCCACCCGTTTGGTCAGAATCGGCCCAAATGTCACGAAAATATCGCACTAAAAACCGAAAAAAAATCGTAAAAGTACGATATTCATGAGAAATATTTCTTCGATTCCGTATCCGTATCCGTATCCGATTCCGATGCCGTATTCGGGTAGAGAGCGAACAAACAGACAGAAAAAACAAAAAAAAACACACGAGCTAAATTTTTTGGGGGGTCGGTGAAATTGAAGTCTTCGCTTCGCTCATCCAAAAATCGATAATAATAAACACTTCAAAATTCGTTATCATTTCTTATGGCTCATAGTCATGGGAACGAACAAGGTTTTCGTGCGGGCGTTAGGAGACAGGGCCTAAGAAGACTTTTAGTCTTCTTAGCCCCGCTTCGCAACGTGTAGCACAACCGTCGGTCACAGGGGCTTAGAAGCCAAAAAAGGTCCGGGGGCTTAGGAGACAGGGGCTTAGAAGCGGACACCCAATTGAGCAATCGAGACACAAGACAAACTCAATTGCTATTTGTTGTGACTGTTGACATCCATGATATTCTAATGAATCGAACAGAAGACTGCAATGTAGCTGTCATTACCGTACTGAAAGATCACACGGAAAAATCCAATCACTTCACATCCCCATGAGTTTTATGACTATTACTATCATTCACTAACGATGTCCTCAAAGCGGGTTTATGCTTAAAATCCCTATATTCATACTACCCAACTGCATGGGAGATGAGAAGTGATTCCATGAGTTAGGTAGTATGAATATAAGGATTTTAAGCCCTTTTTAGTGAATCATAGCAATTGTCATAAAACTCATGGGAGATGAGAAGTGATTGGATTTTTCCATGTGTTCTTGTAGTGATGACATCTACGTTGCAGTCTTCTGTTCGATTCATATCATGGATGTCAACAGTCACAATAAATAGCAATTTAATGAAAGTTTGTCTTATGTCTCGATAGCTCAATTGGTAGAGCTATGGCGCGTGAAGCCAGAGGTTCTCTGGGTTCGATCCCCAGTCGGGGCATACTTTTATGACAATTGCTATCAGAAACTAGAAGAACAATTAATTGATCATATTGTCGAAAGTGTAAAGAAGATTGGACTTGAAATTCCTCTTATCGATTGTGACACATATTAATGTAGATTCTAGATTTGATAGTTTTCCAAAGTTGAATTTGAATGACTTAAAAATAATTATTTTTAATTTAAAAAATAACAAGGCTACACCAGACCAGATAAGCGTAGACATATTGAAAAACACTTTTGATATTATACAGTGAGCAATTATTAGACCTAGTTAATTTGTCATTGGAAAATGGGGAGATTTACGACGAATGGAAATGTTCAACAGTTATACCAATACCAAAGGTCAATAACCCTAGTAAACCAGAAGAACTGCGACCCATAAACTTATTGGCATTGCCTATTTTAGAAAAAGTGATTGAGATATGGGTGCATAAACATAATTTGTTGGATTATTTTGAAACACATGAATTGTTGTACAAATACCAGTCTGGCTTTAGGAAAAATAAATCTAAAGAAAGTGCACTGCAAGTTGTCATATCCAAGTGGAGAGATGAAATTAATCAGGAAACATTGTTATAAGTGTAATGCTAGATCTTAAACGTGCGTTTGAGACTGTTAATAGACCGATATTGTAAAAAAAAAACTAGAGAGATATGGAATTGGTGGAAAAGCGTTAGATTGGTTTAAAGATTATTTAAGTGATAGGCAGCAAGTTGTGAAAATAAATAACAGTGTATCTAAAAAAAATGGGCTGCGATAATGGAGTGCCGTAGGGTAGTGTTTTGGGGGGGTTTACTTTTCCTTATATATATAAATGATATGTACATTTGCTGTCCTGAAGTTTTTTGAAGTTATTTGCTGATGATGCTTTAGTATTTGTAGCCGGTATTAATTTCAAGGAATTATGCGACAGAATAAATAGAGCAATTGTGAAGATAGTGAAATGGTTTGCTAAAAATATACTTAAATTAAATGTAAGTAAGTCAGCTTGCATGTTAATAACAAGTTCTACTAAAAAGAGGAGAGCTTTATTGAAAGAAAACCCTGAGAGAGTTTAGTTATGATAGACAATCAAGTGTTAGAATTCCAGATCACTATAAAGTATCTTGGTGTTATGAACGATGCCATTTTATCTTTTAATGAACATGTATCATATATTTGTAAAAAAATCTCAAAAAAAGTTGGACTGCAATTAAAAATAAGTAAATTTTTATCACATTGGGCAAGACTTTTACTTTTTAAGACTATAATAGCTCCGCATTTTGAATACTGTGCTTCACTTCTACTGTATACCAATAAAAGCAATATTGACAAGTTGCAAAAAGTTCAATCGAAGGCAATGAGATGTATTCTGGGTTGTAATAAAAGAACACATAGAAAGGATATGTTGAATGCATTAGGTTTCCATTCCGTAGAACAAAGAATTATGTTTAAAAGTATGATGTTTTTACATAAAATAGTATGTGATACAGGCTTATGAAAAACTGTGAAAACCATAATCATAACACAAGAAACGCCAACCAGTTTTTTATTAAAACCATGACAAATTGTTGTTCAGAAAGGTCTCTTTTTACTAGTGGTATTAGAATGTACAATAAAATTCCTGATAATGTGAAGGGTCAATCCATGTATTTGTTTAAAAAGAAGTTGAGTGCCTTACTAAAATTTTTGTAAACCAATCAATAACCAACTGATAACTTCCTCTAAACCATGATAACCAATTGATAACCATTTGATAACCACTAGTAACCAGCTGAAAGTCCTGAAAATGTATTTAAACTAAATGTAAACCTATAGATAACCAATTGATAACCATTTGATAACTTATTGCAAACCAATTGACAACCGTGGTTGTTATAAACCTTCTAATAACCAATTGACAACCAACTGTAAACCTCAAGTAACAACTAAATGACTTCCATGGTTATTAGATTGGTTTACTACTTTTTCTGAGAATCGTATAATAACCAATACATATCCAATTGACAACCTTGGTTATTTATGAACCTTCTCATAACCAATTGGCAATTAACTGTAAATCTCAAGTAATAACCAAATGATGGTTTATATTTGGTTATTAAAAACCTTTAAATAGCCATATGACAACCACGCCACTGTAACACCCTGCTTCAAATGGACTTGATTATAGATTTCTAGAAAAACGCTTAAGTCCCGCCGCGTTGATGGATGAACTTTTTTGTAAGTTTTTAGTTTGCGTAGGACCACTTTTCCTTTGCAAGTGCTTTTTGAATGCAACGTAGTTGACTGTTGTCAAGTTTCTATTGTTCCTTGTTAATTTGTTATTATATACCTAAAAAAACTCATATTAAAACCTTTATTTCTATGGATTCTGGCCAACTTTTTCAACTTTTTCTTTCAAAAGGTACTACATCACCATAACCTTAATGTCCATGTGAAATATGAACGTTGTAGCCCTGCCCGTTTGGTCAGAATCGGCTCAAATGTCACGAAAATATCGCACTAAAAATCGAAGAAAATCGTTATATCGCACAAAAAACCAAAAACTTATATTAAAAGCTTTATTTCTATGGATTCTGGCTAACTTTTTCAACTTTTTCTTTCAAAAGGTACTTCATTACCATATCCTTTATGTCCATGTATAATATGAACGTTGTAGCCCCACCCGTTTGGTCAGTATTGGCCCAAATGTCTGAAAATATCGCACTAAAATCGAAAAAATCGTAAAAGTACGATATTCATGAGAAATATTTCTTCGATTGTACCCAAAAACAATACACCTCTAAGTTCAGAGATTTCAAAGGTCCTGTCAAATTTTCATCAAGATCGGATATGCCGTTTGCCTGGTAGAGAGTAAACAAACAGACAGAAAAACAAAAAAACAAAAAAACATAAAAACAAAAAAACAATAAAAAAAACACAAAAAAAAACACCCGAGCTAAATTTTTTTGGGGTCAGTGAAATTGAAGTCTTCGCTTCGCTCATCCAATTAAGGTTATATGAAAAAATCATTACAATCGCATAAAGCATATAGGTGTTATAAGTCAAAGAAATAAAAAAAATCGAAAAAAAAATTGTAAAATTGCAATTATCACGAGAAATTATTTTTTGATTGCGCTCAAATTTCACAGGAAAATATTAATTTATAAAATTAAGGTTCTTTGAAAAAATCATGACAATCGGATAAGGAATGTAGGGGTTATAAGCCGAAGAAATTTAAAAAATCGAAAAAAGTCGTAAAATTGTGATTTTTGTAAAAAATAGTTTTTTGATAACGCTCAAATTTCACATGAATATATCAATTTATGAAATTAAGGTTCTGTAAAAAAATCGTTTCAATCGGACAAAGCATGTAGGTGTTATAAGTCGAAGAAATTTAAAAAAAAATCGAAAAAAATCGCAAAATTGCGATTTTCATGAGAAATAATTTTCCGATTGTGCTCAAAAACGTAGCAGTTCTAAGTTCAGAGATTTTGAAGGCCACTATAAAATTTTATCGCATTCGGAGTATCGGTTTAGCCGAAATCGAGCTAACAAACAGACAAAAATACAAAAAAAAGGAAAAAAGAAAAAAAAACATTCCGGATTTTTTTCTCCAGTGTAGTGAAATGGAATCTTCGCTTCGCTCGCTACGCACATCCAACTACGCCTTGGTAGAAAAGTCATTATTATCTAATTGTAAAACTGCCATACATCACCATGTTTCTTCATCCTTTGATATGAGTCCAGTTTCTGATAAGAATTTTATGTTTTAGATCTAGCCTTTTAGTGTTATTTTGATTGCAGAACGCGCAACAGTGTGAATGAGCCTCATCAGGTTCGCTTTCTACAACCAATTTATTGGATGAGCGTAGCGAGCGAAGCGAAAACTTCAATTTCACTGACCCCTCAAAAAATTTAGCTCCAATGTTTTTTGTTTTTTTTGTTTTTTTTCTGTCTGTTTGTTCGCACGATTCCGGGCAAACGGCATATGCGATCTTGATGAAATTTTGAGGGGACCTTCGAAATCTCTGAACTTAGACGTGCCACGTTTTTGGGTACAATCGAAGAAATATTTTTCATGAATATCGTACTTTTACGATTTTTTTCGATTTTTAGTGCGATATTTTCGTGACATTTGGGCTGATTTTGACCAAACGGGTGGGGCTAGAACGCTCATATTTCACATGGACATTAAGGTTATAGTGATGTATTGCCTTTTGAAAGAAAAAGTTGTAATTATTATCCAGAAACCATATAAATAAAGGTTTTTAATTAAGTTTTTTGAGGTATTTAATTCACAATTAACAAGTAACAATAGAAACTTGACAACAATCACCTACAATGCGTTCAAAGAGCACTTGATAAGTAAAGAGATCCCACGCAAAATAAAAACTTACAAAAAAGCTCATCCATCAACGCGATGGGACTTTAGCGTTTTCCTAGTAGGTAGAACTTAGAATGGACATGTCTATTTGTATTTTGATGATAATAAACTAGGAAAACGCTTTAGTCCCGCCGCGTTGATGGATGAGCTTTTTTTGTAAGTTTTTTGTTTGCGTATGACCACTTTCCTTTGCAAGTGCTTTTTGAATGCAATGTAGGTGATTGTTGTCAAGTTTCTATTTTTACTTGTTAATTGTTCTTATAAACCTAAAAAAAACTCATATTAAAACCTTTATTTCTATGGATTCTGGCTAGCTTTTTCAACTTTTTCTTTCAAAAGGTACTACATCACCATAACCTCAATGTACATGTGAAATATGAACGTTGTAGCCCAACCCGTTTGGTCAGAATCGGACCAAATGTCACGAAAATATCGCACTAAAAATCGAAAAAAATCGTAAAAGTACGATATTCATGAGAAATATTTCTTCGATTGTACCCAAAAACGTGGCACGTCTAAGTTCAGAGATTTCGAAGGTCCCCTTCAATTTTAATTAAGATCACATATGCCGAACAAACAGACAGAAAAACAAACAAAAAAAAAACAAACAAAAAAACACCCGAGCTATTTTTTGGGGGGGTAAGTGAAATTGAAATCTTCGCTTCGCTCGCTACGCTCGCCACGCTCATCCAATAAATAATAATAATAATAATAATAATAATAATAATAATAATAATAATAATAATAATAATAATAATAATAATAATAATAAATAATAATAATAATACCAACTTAAATGGCAATTATGGTTTTAATTGGGGGGCATTAAGGGCATTAAGCATTGAATGTAATATTTTACAAAATTTATGTAAAGCTATGCTTTAAAGAAACCCTAAATAAATAAATAAATAAGATTGGTTTACAACTCACTTTATGTATTTGATTTAAATCAAATGATTAGTTAAATCTAAATCATTAATATAGGTACACACAAAAGCATAAAATTTCCCCGAAGTGTCCTTTTTTTCTTCATTCGGAGCGAAGTGTGTACTATGTATATTATACATAGTTATTGTATATACACAAACCGTTTATTATTTTGATGACTGTATGATATACATGTAGAAAATTATCAGTCAGGCGCAAAGATATGAACACATGATGTCATGGATTATCGGAAGAATTATCATTTCGAAGATATGATTTGGAACGTTGCAATAACTACTTTGTGGGTATATTTTAGTTATTTAAAAGAATTCCAGATATTGTTCAATTATATGTTTAATAGGAACGAAATTTAAAATAAAATTACATTATTGAGTAGTAAAGACGTTGCATTCTGCAAGACACGATATAAGCGCGCGGCCCAACCTTATGTTATAAGCAAGCCTGCGCGCTGTTATACTGGCACAAGTTCCGTGGCCAGTTGGAGAGAGCGTCGAGCTATGGAGGAAGGGATCCCGGGATCGAGTCCAACAGTCACCAATAAAATTTAAATGTCTTATTCTTCTTCCAGCCAGTGTGTACTTGTTCCTTGGTATGTACTTATGTGAGTTGAAGTCCCAACGTCATTGAAAGTACTTATTTTTAGAAAATTAGATTCCGTAATCTAATTTGTTTTTGGTTATTTGAGTGACTACTAGATCGCGCTGGTGTTCCTTACCTCTGATAACCATGGTTATGTATTGGTTGTTATTTGGTTTACAATTGGTTTATAAATGGTTATCGTTTGGTTATTACATAGTCACCAAGGTTATGTTTTGGTTTACAGTTGGTTATTATATGTCTTCCAAATCAACAAAAGAAGAGGTTTACAAATGGTTATCTATGATAACCATTTAATAACTTTTTAAAACAAATGTTATCAGTTGGTTTACAAATGGTTATTGAAAGGTTATGTCTTCTGAGTTGCTATTTGGTCATTAGTTGGTTATCGATTGGTTTACAAAAATTTTAGTAAGGGATGAGTTTGTGAAAAAGGAGTGTCCATTCGGTAATTAAAGGGTGATAAAAGATGTCATCTGCGGGCATTGGGTAGGGAGTTTTAAAACAAATTTAAGTTTACATTTTAAATAATTTTAATATTTTGTTAAATTTAAGGTTGCTTTTATTGTCTTTTATTTTGTAGACCTACTTGACTGTCCTGTATTGGATGTATGAAATGAGTGTAATGTATACTAGTTCTGCTGAACTAAATGAAATAAAGAACATACATACGTACATACATACATACATCATTAAAAATATAGTTATAATATTTATTTAGACAAAGTATGCCTACTTTTCTTGAGTAAAATTAAAATAATATTTAGATACTTTTCAAGTGTCAGTTAAAAAAATTGCCTTGAAAAGTGTCGAAAAAAATCCTATTAGGCCTAAATATCAAACTTTCAATTTTATAATTTCAAAGAAATCAAAAAATAGGCACTGCACACAAATAAAAGATCCCGACTCTAACTTAAGTTTCCATTGCGCGACTTTTTTATCGATACGTGGTGCCCACAGGAAGGCGGTGAGAGCTGCGATCGTGCTGCTACCACTGCTCGGCATCACCAACCTCCTCAACATGACGAAAGCGCCCCTGGAGAGAGCCTGGGAGTTTGCTCTCTGGTCCTACACGACGCACTTCCTCACGTCTTTCCAGGGTCTAATAGTCGCCTTCCTCTACTGTTTCCTCAACGGAGAGGTAATTATTTATTATTATTACTAGGGAAACGCCAAAGTCGTTGTTAGACGAGTGAGTGAGGGACCATGTGTTGAGTACTTTCTAACATTACTTTTCTTCCCCCTACCTATAGGCCTCCCTAGCCTATCATAGGCTAGAGTGGCGCATTATGGCCTTTCAGTTGACGTGTTCTTATACAAACTAAACTCAAAAACACTATTATTTATACCACAATATAATTATCTAACTTAAATGCAAATGTTCCCGTGACCAGATAGGCTACGCCCCAGACTAAATGGAACGGCCGGTGTATGACCCCTAGAACAGGTACTTCCTCCAGCGTCAATGTATGAGAAGGGAGGGTTCTCTCGTCGTGGTCGTCATCGTCTTTGTCATCGTTCGTTTTGTCCTTTTCTTCGTCGTTGGGAAGGTCGTCAGAGAATATGGGGGGTCCCCGACGACGACTGCCAGAGCTCGAATTCTAGTTTCGGGAACTAATATACATCCTTACTTACCAGCTGATGTTTGCTAGAAAAAAATACGTCTCTTTCTTCCTCGCCTTACCTTAACGATTAGTATACAGAGCCATGTTCTTAGCTTAAGGTTCTAATATGCACAGCTTAGGCAAACGGAAGCGTACGACTTCCTTGCATAGGTTAGAATAAAGTAGGCTAGTTTATAAATTATATTGTATAAGTCATATTACTTTAAGATTGACATTATTGCACTGTTTCTTGTAGATCATCACCTGCCCAAACGAAGTGTATAATAGTATCCTTGAGAGCCAGCATTATTTACAGAATGACAGAAGCCATGCATAACAAAAAACAAAAACAAAATAATAAACATTGACTTGGTTCATCTCATAGATACTACTGATTGCGAACTTTCACAGGCTGTATTCTTTTTTTACTAATGGTTTTTTTAAAACATTTGAAAAAAAATCTAGTTTTAAAAATTTTTAAAAATTTTATTTCTTGTGAGCTTAAATCACAATGATATTGTTCATTTTGTTAGCAGTTCCATTTTTCCTGGTCACGGATGTGTGTTTAAAATTTCAGCTCAATCTATTTGGCCGTTCGGCCGTATGGGATCGGACAGACATACAGACAAAGCTCACGGCCAAGGCCCGATCGAGTAGCGTTAGGAAAGACTACGTTCGCTGCGCTCACTCGTCTAATTATTATTATTGATTCATAGCAGTTGTCGTAAAAGTTTGCCCCGATTGGGGTTCGAACCCAGAACCTCCGGCTTAACGTGCCATAGCTCTACCAATTTAGCCACCGGGACAACAGAACGAACCTTTACGAAACTGCTAGTTGTTGTGAATGTTGACTTCCATGACATAAATCCAACAGAAGACTGCAATGTAGCTGTCAAATCTGAAAGATCACGTGGATAAATCCAAACACATCTCATCTCCCATGAGTTGGGTAGTATGAATATAAGTATGTATGGATAGTATGAACTTGCAGTTTAGTTAAGGTTTGTTCTGTTGTCCCGGTGGTTCAATTGGTAGAGCTATGGCACGTTAAGCCGGAGGTTCTGGGTTCGAACCCCAGTCGGGGCAAACTTTTACGACAACTGCTATGAATCAATAACTATGTCCTTAAAGCGGGCTTATGCCTAAAAACCATATATTTATTATTTTATTGGATGTATTTCATACAAACTCGGTTAAAACCGGAGCTAACATGTTGTACGGACTTACGTCAAGTACTTCCATGTGCACCTATTACATACAACATTACTTTGTCTTAACTCTAACTAAAATAAGTCATTTATAATATTTTTTGTAGATGATGTTTTCTTTCTGCTGTGTACGGTCGTGGCCAATTTCTCGACGCCATCCTAGCATTTGCTCTTCGGACTATGGGAAACCTCGAAACCGTGCCCAGGATGGAAGCTGTCTCGGAATCTCGAAGTATCATTCTTAGTTTAGAAATTTACAAACTATTCTTCACGTTTTTGAGTATTACTGCCTTTTAAGTCTCGATGTAAACATTGGGTGGAAGATCTAGTTTTTTTAATGCCTTTCATGTAGCTTCTTCGGTATGATGCCGTTGGCTGATATAATAAATGGGATTGTATTTACCTTTTTCTGTTTCACATCTTCTTGATCTCAATTGCAAGTTCACTATACTTGTCAATTTTTTTCTTCTTGGGGGTCTCGACGTTATGGCACATTGGGACAGCAACATCTATAAGGGTAGTTTCTTGTTTCTTCTTGTCAATTATTATTATATCCGGTCTGTTGTGATGTATCGTTTGGTCTGTTATAACTGTGCGGTCCTAATATAATTTGAAATCTTTACTATCTAGTACTTTCTCTGGTTTGTATTTGTAGTAGGGTGTGTGTGTGTGTCAATGAGGTTGTACTTGATTGCGAGTTTTTGATGAATAATGTTAGCTACTTGGTTATGTCTGTAGAGGTAATCTGTTTGACATAGTGACTGGCACCCGGATATGATGTGTTCGATTTTTTTCACCCCTTACACTACATTTTTCTACATTGATCGTTTACTGTCGCATCTTGTATTATGTATTTTTATAATTGTTCGTCGCAATCACTCTGTCTTCTATAGCTATCATAAAACCATCTGTTTCTCCAAATAGTTCCCCGTTGTTTAACCACCTATTTGATGCTTTAATATCAACGTGATCTTTGTGTAGTTCATCATAATGTCTCTTGTGTAGGGTCTTTTCTGAGAGACGTAACTCTTTTGCAGCGTCAGTTATGAGGTTCCCTTGTAGATTAACATTTTTGTTTGCTACATTGAGTGGAGTCAATGATTTGTCAGCTAGCACCACAGCCCCTGGATTGGTTGCTCTTTGTAAAAAAGTATTTTCTTAGAATGTCTATTTGTTTATGATATAAGTTGTTCAGATCAATTAGGCCCCGTCCTCCTTTTTCTCTTGGAAGTGTCAATCTCTCTATTGCTGATTGAGGATGATGTATTCTGTGTTTGGTAAGTGTAGTACGAGTTAATATTTCCAGCACGTGGATGTATGTCTGCGTCCATTTAATGATTCCGAATGAATATGTCAGTACTGGTATAGCATATGTATTTATTGCTGTGATCTTGTTTTTACCGTTTAGTTGCGTCTTGAGGATAGACTTTAGTCGTTTCTTGTATGTATCTATCAATTTTGCTTTCATTACTTTATGTTCAATTCTGGCAGCTTGTGAGAATCCTAAATATTTGTATACGTCGTTATCATCCATAACTCCAATCCTATTTCCATCATCTAGCTGGAACTCTTCTGCTTGCGTAACCTTACCCTTTTCGATATGTAGCGTCTTACATTTGTCTACTCCAAACTCCATACAGATATCTTGACTAAATTCTAATGTTGTATTGACTAAACTGTTTAGTTGAGCAAAATTTGATGCATACAACTTTAGGTCATCCATGTAGAATAGGTGAGAAATTGTGTGACATACCATATTATTGTCCTTAATTTTAAATCCGTATGTTGATTCGTTTAACATATGCGACAGTGGGTTTAATGACAGACAAAACCATAATGCACTTAATGAGTCACCTTGGAAAATGCCACGTTTAATTTGTACAAGGAAAACGTTTTTCATAATGAAATAATTGTTGTACATTATTCAAAGTATACTTATTCTAAACACATATAAATATGCATCAAAATATGTATTTACATGAAATTTATTATGTATAGTCTGATCAGAAAAAAATAAGTTGTGTCTCTGACTCATCCTCTTTTCAAACTATAATGTTTAAATATCCATGGTTATGGGAATGTGATTTTTTTTTAAATTACAGCATGTCAGAATATGTCATTAAGAAACATTTTTCAAATTTCGAATCTATAGTTAGGCCATAACAAAATATTTTGTTTCTGACTTATTCCCTTTTCGAAAAAAAAATATTTTCATGCCAATAGGACTGGGATTGAATTTTTTCATTAAAAAATCTCAGTATATCATGTACTTTATTTTTATTATTTATCCTCAGACGCCGACATCTTTCACAACACTGCTAATAAATAAATCCATGCAGTTTCAACAGCTGTCAAATCGCAGCATATTACAGAGAGCGCCGCCATTTGTTGTGAAAAGGGAATAAGTAACTTGACTCATTCCCTTTTCAAACAAACTCGCGTTTGGGACCCCCCTCTACTGAGCCCACGGTAAATCTGACTTGTTTCCTTTTCACAAATAATGTGCGTCTATATAAAATAACAAAGAATTTGGTGCTAACTCATTTTCGTCAAAACGTGACTTATTCCCTTTTCACAACAACTGATTCATTTAGTTTTAGTGTTGTTCTCCATGTCTTCATTGTTGTCTTCAAAAAGTTTACAATAGAGAATTTGCATAAGTTCCTGATATCGGTAAATGTATGTGCAAGTATATAGATGTTCGTCTAAAAATGATATAAACGTTAATTTCAGGTTTTAAAGTTAATCGTTCAATATCTGTTTAGGGTCAAAGTTTGACCTTTTAAATTCCCCGCACATTTATTTTGAAACGGCAGCCTACGTCACCGGCCTTCATGACGAACACGGTCGTCTAGATAAACAACGAAATTCCCTCCTTTTACCAAAGTCTTTGGTTCTTACAACAATTGGCAACAATAAACAACAGTTGATGTCCTTTTCTAAGTTTTATAATCAACATTGTGTTTTTTGCTTATTATCAATTAAAATGCAGTTAAGGCTTACGTTGTGATATTACTAAATGTATACAATAGAATATTAATCATATTAGAACAAACTAGATGTCAAAATATGCTTCCACAGCCAAGATAATCTCCGAAAGCGAGTAACTTGATATATCGTTACGTGATTGGTTGATTGGCATCATGAAGGCTGGTGACGTATGACCCGTTTTTTTTCCGCCAAAATATGTAGGAAACTTTCACCCTTATTTTATAAATGAAATTATTCTCTCTCTCTAACCAAGTAGAACCATAAAATAATGTTATGCAAATTCCCTATTACTGGGTTGTGGGTTGATTTTATATATTTCTAAAATCTGAATAAGCCATGTGTGTGGTGTTGAGTCATAAGCTTTCTTGTAGTCAATGTAGTTTACGTGAATATTCCTTTTCTTATTGTGTGCCTGATTCATTACAGTAGAGTCGATAATAAGTTGTTCTTTACATCCCTGTGAGTTCTTACAGCATCCTTTTTGTTCCTCGGCCATGATATTGTGTTCTTTGCAATGATTATATACTTTATTTGTTATGCATGAAGTCAATATTTTATATATAGTTGGTAGACATGTAATTGGCCGATATTTACTTGGGTTCTTCGTGTCATTATCCTTCGGTTTGAGAAAGGTTACTCCTTCAGTAAAGAATTCGGGTATTTCTTTAACTCCATTTATAAACTCGTTGAGACATTTTCTAATTTGATTGTGAGTAGTATTGAATTTCTTATACCAAAATTTTTGAATATTATCATTACCTGGTGCTTTCCAGCTATGTGTAGCACTGATTGTCGACTTAAATTCATCAATAGTTATACCTTCGAAGCTCATCTCATTAATATTGCTCATCCTAGCTATTTCGTCTTGAATCCATTGTGCATCCTGGTTGTGTGCTATCGGGTTACCCCATATTCCTGTCCAAAACTCTTCTATCTCTGTGTTATTTGGTGTTCCATTTCCTATTATTTCTTCGGTACTAGATAGTTTTTGGTATAACTGTTTTTCCTTTTCTTTAAACATTAATAAATAAATAAATAAATAAATTGTATTTAGAGTCTACCCACTCAGTTATATATATCTGATTTTCAGTGGGGGACTTTAAATCAAAGCGACTAAGCTAACCCTGTAGGCCCCGACGCAATCGGCGAGTGAGCGATAACCAACCAAAGATCGTTATTTTTAATAGGAAATATAGCAATCAGTGGTATGGACAGTGCGAACACCCGCGAATCAACGCCAGAATCAACAAGGCCGATTCAGCACAACTCTGAATTTATTATGTGCTTCGTTGCTAGGATGGCTCCAAAGTCACCGTTTACAAACTCCTAAGACAAGAACTGATGGACTTAAGTCCAAATCAGAAGTTAAAAAACTTCTGACTATGGCGGGAATCGAACCCTGGACCTTCTGCATTGGAAGCAGATACGCTAACAACAAGACCAACGATACTACATTTTTTATATCTTTTTAATCTCTTAGCTAGAGCACTTACTTTTTGTTTAATTGTATCCAAATATTCGTGAATGAATTCGTTTCATGTTTGTGCTTGTTTCATGTTTCATGTTTCATTGTTTCATGTGCTTTGTGTGAACCTTGAATCTTTCAAATATATTTATTTCAAATATATTATTATTATTATTTTTATTATTTTTATTATTATTATTATTATTATTATTATTATTGTTATTATTATTATTATTATTATTATTATTATTATTATTATTATTATTATTATTATTATTATTAGTTAATTAAACGAGTGAGCGCAGCGAACGGAGTGATCTCCATTCAACTTAAACCGCCCTTATTCTGTTATTCTGCGTGTGTAAGTATGTGTACGTTGAAAATCAGCCGAATCGCTGAACAGATTGCGCTGAAATTTTAACCTGACATCCGGTACGAGTTTATTAAAAACTGCTAACAAAATCAGCAAGATCTATTGCGAATTAAACCTAAGAGAAATAATAAATTGAAAAATAGGCTTCCAATGTTTAGAAATTATTTTAACGACAATGGTTTAGATTTTGAAAATATATTTGGTACTTGTTCATTAACGGGACCCCCCCTCAATTTTTTGTTAATTGATCCCCCCATTGTCGTTTTTTTACTTATTTCTGTTTACAATAAATAATTACAACTTGTGAGGAGTTGAATATGACCCAAACAGTGAACTTGACTCACACGTTCAACGTGACTCAGGCGAGTACAGTCCATTGGAACGCGTAGGCCTACATGAGAGCAGTCGTCGCCGTGCAGCTGACATTGACGTTCACGGACACCAAATGAACCTTCAAAACCTTTAACGTCGCTATTTTAAACGAAAGTACTTTTCCATTGACAGTCCATTATATTAAAATAGCGACGTTAAAGGTTTTGTAGGTGGAGTATGTTGGCGTAGGCAGTGTCACTCCTGGAGCAAAGTATGTAGCCGGAAAGGATGTTTTCGAGGCTTTGTTCAAAATAATTGTGTTTTCCTGACCTCCTGAAACTCAGATGGAGTAGATGTAGTAGTTATGATTGTCTAATGAAATGTTTCTACTGAATATTTACATTTTTAGAGGGGGGGGGGTCCCGTTAATGAACAAGTACCTTATATTTTTTGTTTGTTATTTACCTGGCTGTGAAATGCCGTGCCCATGCAAGGTCTATCAAATGTTGAACGTCAAGGTACCCCCAAATTCCGCTCGTAGATTGAGTAAACCTTGCAATATTTACACGTATTTCGTACTGCTATGTTTTCCATAGTATTGTCACAGATGATAGTCTACACTGCGTTATATGCATTTCAAAACATGTTTAATAATTTTTTACATACAATCTAGATATGACAAAATCTTTCCCGACCAGGGGATTGAACCCACGTCTCCCACATTTCGGATATAAGGGCGCTTTAGCCAACTAGACATGGGAAACGCAAAGTCGTTGTTAGACGAGTGAGCGAGTCATGTGTTGAGTACCCGGGAACATTTGCATTAAAAATTTGATGATTATTTTCGTATAAATAATAGTTTTTTTTTAAAGTTTAGTTGGTATACGGGCGCGTCAACTGTAAGGCCATAATGCTCCTCTCTAGCCTATGATAGGCTAGGTAGGCCAAAGGTAGGGGGAAGAAAAGTAATGTTACCGGTACTCAACACATGGCTCACTTACTCGTTTAACAACGACTTTGGCTTTTCCCTAGTATATATTTATTATTATTATTATTATTATTATTATATATTATTATTATTATTATTATTATTATTATTATTATTATTATTATTATTATTATTATTATTATTATTTTTAAACGAGTGAGCGCAGCGAACGGAGTGATCTCCATTCAACTTAAACGGCGCTTATCGTTATTCTGCGTGTGTATGTGTGTGTACGTTGAAAATCAGCCGAATCGCTGAACAGATTGCGCTGAAATTTTAAACAGACATCCGGTACGAGTTTATTGAGAACTGCTAACAAAATCAGCAAGATCCATTGCGATTTAAACCTACAAGAAATAATAAGTTGAAAAATAGGCTTCCAATGTTTAGGAATTATTTTAACGACAATGGTTTAGATTTTGAAAATATATTTTTTGTTTGTTATTTACCTGGCTGTGAAATGCCGTGCCCATGCAAGGTCTATCAAATGTTGAACGTCAAGGTACCCCCAAATTCCGCTCGTAGATTGAGTAAACCTTGCAATATTTACACGTATTTCGTACTGGCTATGTTTTCCATAGTATTGTCACAGATGATTGACTACACTGCGTTATATGCATTTCAAAACTTGTTTAATAATTTTTTAAATACAATCTAGGAATTACAAAATCTTTCCCGACCAGGGGATTTCTTTTTCTCTTCCTACTCGTTCTTTTCACTTTTTACTTTTTACTTTTTCAACTTCTCCGTGTAAAGCGGCCTTAAGGGCGCTTTAGCCAACTAGACTTGGGAAACGCCAAAGTCGTTGTTAGACGAGTGAGCGAGTCATGTGTTGAGTACCCGGGAACATTTGCATTTAGGTTTGATAATATTATATTCGCATAAATAATTTTTTTTTTAAAGTTTCGTTGGTATACGGGCGCGTCAACTGTAAGGTCATAATGCGCCTCTCTAGCCTATGATAGGCTAGGTAGGCCTAAGGTAGGGGAAAGAAAGTAATGTAACCGGGTACTCAACACATGGCTCACTCACTCGTTTAACAACGACTTTGGCGTTTCACTAGTTATTATTATTTCAAATTTAAGGCTTTCGCGGCCCGGTAAATAATTAACACAATTTACAAACAAACGAGACAAACCTCGTGCGAAAGCGTTTTTACCATATGTCCGGGGTTCTACTGACATCATTAGTAGAGTGCTTAGACAATATAATATTGAAACAATTTTTTCAACTGATATGAAAATCGTTTCTCTTTTATCGAATCCAAAAGATAAAATTCCACTGGAGGATCAAGGTGTGTATGAAGTCCCGTGTGGTGGCTGAAATCTATCTTACGTAGGTCAAACGGGCAGAAGGATTTCGGTTCGACTACAAGAACATTAATGCAGTAGACAAACAAGATAAGAATTCAGCTTTAGCTAAACACCACAAGGATACAGGCCATGAAATCGACTTTGAAAACACGCGCAAACTTGTAGCGATTCAAAATGTTTACCCACGGATCATTAGGGAGGCTGTGGAGATTGAGAGGCGTCCACAAAATCTCATAAGAGAGATGACATCCAGAGATTGCCAAAAACTTGGAAACCGATCATAGCAACTAGACTTGTGAATTTAAGACCATGGGAGGATGATGATCCATCACCTACTCGAAATGAAACTCGCCCAGAAGGCCTACTCCTGGAAGGTCCTGTGACCAGAAGTAGACGTGCCCATCTTCGACCGCTGCAGGACGATGCTCCGCCGCCAACTATAAATAATTCTCATTCAGTACTCCAGGGTGTTCGTATAACGAGAAGTGGACATACTAGATTATTGCAGGCTGATGCTCCACCACCAACTGAGAATGAAACTCGTCAATTAGACCAACTCCGGGAATGTCCCGTGACAAAAAGTAGGAGATAACTTACACCGCTGACATCTGGAGGCTCTCTCTCAACTCACTGTCATCTAGATATGTTTTCCCAGATGGCTGTGTTTTAATTGTCATCTTGTACTTTGTTATTGCAATTTGTTTTTGTTTTTAAACCTTGATAAAACTAGGTGAAACCCTAGTGAAACGTCGGAAATAAAATATTATTTTATCATATTACCACACGCAGTTTTACTTCAAAACATATATATATATAACATAACAGCGTCATAGTCGCCTACTATAAAGCCAAGTTTAAGGCTATTGTACTACCTCTGGCCGATAATTTGAAAGTCAAAGAAACATTTCTGAAAAGTTTGCTGAATGAAAGAAGGCCTTTAAAATAACAGAAAAAAAAATTGTGATTTTTTTTGGGCGGGACATAACCTCACTTTTGGAAATTATATTTAGATTTTTGGATAAAAGTGAAATAATATACAAGACTAGTTCAAAATTGAATTTTGAGAATCGGTTTTCTGGATATAGTTTCTAAACACCCCTAGCTACAACTTGACTATAGCTAAAATAGTTTTCTGAAAATAACAGAAGGTGTACGAATTTTTTTGTCAAACGGTACAAAACTCGTATTTGTACCGTTTGACAAAAAAAATCGTACATCAACTGTTGGTCATGCAGACTCTGAGGACGAAGGTATTGCAAGCTTCACCAAGACTAAGAGTGATAGTGTAACACAATAATAATATGTCACAAACAGTTGTAGGTAAAAATAAATAATCTAACCGCATATTATCGCTACTGGATATAAAAATATTAATAGCTATAGGTAGGTATGTCAATATCTTATTATATCCCTGGGATTTTTTACAATAGCTGTTGTACAAAAGCATATTTTAAAACTAGGAAAACGCTTAAGTCCCGCCGCGTTGTTGGATGAGCGTAATTGGTGCATTGAGCTGTCATGTGTTATGCGAATTTTCTGTTGTTCTGTGAAAAAATCATACTTGAACAATTTGTTTAAATCGTAAATTGAATTTATAGAAATATTTTCTTG
>JAMZAV010001943.1:0-111603 GCA_024449915.1 Sweltsa coloradensis | reverse complement strand
AATTAAAATTTAAAAGGTTGGGCCCCTGTTTGACCCTGGTGACCTGCTTTGATTAGATGAAATCGTTCAGTATTCAAATCCTTTCAGATGAGTCATCACAAGCTATGCTTCTAGCATTTTGAACGTATTTTCGAATTTCGGGCAAATGTAACAATTTTGGACACCCTGTTAAAAATGATAATTTTTTTTAGCTGTAAACAATTAAATTGAATTAATACTTAAACCAAAATGTTTAAATACCACACTTTTACTTCTATTAGGCTCACCCTTAGTCTATTAAAAAATAATTTCTACCGCTAACTTTGCACCATGGTCACCCCTGAACGGGAAACAGTTTTCGATGCGGACCACCTCGCAAATTACTCATTGCATATTTCTGAGTAAATGATCCAAAATTCACGCTTCTGTCACTCATCCCCAAAAGCTGAGTCATCACAAGCTATACTTACTACCATTTTTTCGATATAGCAATTTTGGACATCCCTGTTAAAATTAATAATTTTTTTAGATTTAAATAATAACATTGAATACATACTGACACAAATGTTTAAATACCACACTTTTACTTCTATAAGGCTCACCCCTAGTCTATTTAAAAATAATTTCTACCCTAACTTTGCACCATGGTCACCCTGAACGGGGACAAAAATCGATTAGGACCACCTGGAAATTACTCAGCACGTTTTCTGAGTAAATGATCCAAAATGTACGCCTCTATCACTAAAACCCCGAATGGTTTGTCTAAGCAACCAGGCTAGAAGTATTTTAACTTCTGACAAGGACTTAATTTCATCTTCTTGGGTTAGGAATTTTTAAACAGTGACTTTGGAGCCGAACGAGCAACGAAGCACATAGTTCATTCTTAAGTTGGTCCGAATCAGTCTCGTTGATTCTGGCACTGTCTGCGGGTTGGGCATTGGTCGCTCGTCGATGGTGTCGGCGCCTTCAGGGTTGGCTTGGTTGGATTTAGATTAAATATTTATCCATAAAAATTCATTCTGTGACTGAGTGGGTAGACTCTTAAACGATAGTATTTTGTTATATATTTTTAGAGAACTATGCTGGCTAGACCCAGCCACAGTCCAGTCGTAAGACAGGGCACTCCAGTGCAGAAATGGTATTCTCACTTAAAGAGTATTATTTGTTTATTTGATTCAAAGGCAAGTTTAAAATTTTTACTTTTTTCCAAGAAAATTTTTTGCTTGGCGCTCGTCAACAGGCGAAATGATTTCTTCTTTTCAATGCGAAACTACAGAGACAATTATGAAATGCTTGGATCAACTTCTATATCTCACAGTATTCACAGCCCAAGGATTTTTGAAGGAGAGCTTGACTGCCGTTTTAATTTTTACAAATTTTTGTTTTTGTGGGGAATATTGCGTCAGACCTCGGAGACGCACAACCTCCGCACTATACGAGTAAGTAAGCAAAGTTTTCTTTTTCCCCTCACCCTGGTTACTTGCTCATACATGCCATCTCCTTCAAGTAGATATTTTGTTGTGTTCTCCAATAATTAACTAAGTGAAGTTTTAGATCACACTCTCCTTCATAGTCAGGTTAGATCACAAGCAGTCTTTACCCCCATTGTTCAACTGTGTAGTGACGAGCCTCCCTGCTACATAGCAAACCTGGTCCTCCGACCTGGTTTGCTAATTTCTAGATTGTATTTAAAAAATAATTTAACATGTTTTGAAATGCATATAACGCAGTGTAGTCCATCATCTGTGGCAAAAGGGCCTACTATGGTAAACATAGCCAGTACGAAATACGTGAAAATATTGTCATGTACTGTAGAGTACATGTTGACTAAATACTAATTATCTCGAGTCCA
Source organism: Sweltsa coloradensis (assembly GCA_024449915.1). Lineage (NCBI taxonomy): Eukaryota > Metazoa > Arthropoda > Insecta > Plecoptera > Chloroperlidae > Sweltsa > Sweltsa coloradensis. Next base: position 109,772 of record JAMZAV010001943.1, on the reverse strand, counting down.
ATACATTTCGGAATCCAATCAGAGAACATACGTGAGTTCTCTAGGGTCAAGACGTCTAGTTACTTTCCGGTGTGGCTCATTTAGTCGCAATACAGGAAGGGAATCGACCGACAAAAACGCTGAATACTATAGATTGCACAACTTAATAGTGCTAATAAATCGGACTTTGATTAAGTGCACTGAACGTAAGAGTGCTGTGGTACGAAGAGACGTTCGTGGAGAACAGAGAGGGACGAGTGACAACCGTTGACGGAGGAGGTCAGTACAGTGCAACAAGAATCGCAACGTGAACACAAATGTCCTGGAAGATTTTTTGGTTTATTTGGGTTAAGGACGCGTCAACCGTTAGGTCATAATGCACCACTCTAGCCTAAGGGGGGTGGAGGAGCCCATGCTGGTCAGAATCAGCCACGGGTAGGGGAGGTGGTTGCTCACGTCGCCGTCGGCATCGTCTTTGTCATCGTTCGTTGTGTCATTGTCATCGTGGACGGGGAGGCCGTCAAAGGAAGGGGGATAAGTCTCCGACGACGAATGCCAGAGCTTGCCTCTAGTTTCGGGGAATACCTAATTGCTAGCTGATGTTTGCGAGGTGGACTTTTTCTCTTGAATCGCCTTTTTACGATTAGCGATTACGATACCGATGAAGAACCAGAACAAGGATTAGCCATCTAAAGAGGTGAAGTGAGAAGACATCGCCGGGGTCCGACATCAGGGTGTCGGAGGGGGCCAGTCTAAACCACATACCAGGAACCAGAAGCATTCGGTAAGCGATGCACACCAATACGTAAGTCATAGAGTCAGTAGAGGTATGAACTCACGGTCTGCCAGACGGAACTCGTGGGTTTCGATCCTAGGCCAGAATAAAGGGTTTATGTTCATCTTTAATACAGTGCTGGTCTCTTAAGTGGATTCACGTCTAATTACTGTGTCTACATCCCCTTCATGAACCCACCTACCCACGATCCTGGTCCGGATAGTTATTTAGGCCTAAAGAGTACTGCTACGCCCCATTTAAACACTCATTTGGCGAACACTATTCTCAGCCAAAGGGCCTAATTAGCTATGCGTGACAATATTGTAAGTCAATAAATTGAATTTGATATTGTTGTTTTTTACATTGTTTTCTAGGTTTGATTAAGTTGGTTTAGTTTAGTTTACTTGGATGAAGGGCGCGTCAACCGTTAGGTCATTCGCGCCTGGTTTCAAAGTGCAGTAACGAAAATTTTTGTAAAAATAGTAAAAATAATTGTTGTTTGAAATTTACAACTATATGAGAATGCTTCAACCGAGTGGGTCATATTGCGTCGCCTGTGATATTCTAAGATATTGAATTAAATATGATTGATTCTTTATAGACACCAGTTCAAACACAATAAGCTGAGTAATGATCAATGCCAAATATGTTTGTTAAAACAAACCAGTCAGTTAAAGTGCCTTCGCTTTAATGACAAACTTTAATTCTACCATTACCATTTTAACATTCAGATTCACATAGTAAAACCGTTAGTATATGATGCACGAAGACTCATATTGATCAGATTAAGCCTCAGGAAACAATATAAGAGAGAACCTAATGGGACTACGACGTGAGAAGCTAAGGCGCTTCAATATGGGTTGGTCATATTGCGCAGCATTTGATTTTGTAAGTTGATTAATTGAGTTCAATGTGGTAGGTATTCAATTGTCTTGTAAGATTATTTGAGATTCTTTCATAATATTTGAGATGAAATTTGATAACATTGATTGAAAAACGAAAATGTAATTTTGTGATGTAAAATTGTGAATTAAATTTGGTGGTACAAACCACGTAGTATTAGAAACAAAGAAAGTTTGTTGATGTAATTTCATTAAAGAAATTCATACGTTTGGGAGAAATCAAATAATTCGTGCTTAATAAATAAAAAATAAAATAAATCATGCTGGTCAGAACCAGCCACGGGTACGAGGAAGAACAGTGTGGTTCTCACGTTGCGGTCTTCATCGTCTTTGTCATCGTTCGTGTTGTCATGGTCGTCGTCTGGTTTGTCACGGGAGTGGAAAGAGTTTCGAAAGTATTAACTATGGGCATTTCTGTGGGAGGGGCAATTCCCCCCACCCCCCCTTAGAAAAGCCTACGCTCTGGGTTAAATTGTACCCGGGGCCTTGGCAGGGGACTAGGTTTATTTGGATTAAGGACGCGTCAACCGTTAGGTCATAATGCACCACTCTAGCCAAAGGGTGGGGGGGGAGGAGGGGTCCATGCTGGTCAGAACCAGCCACGGGTAAGGGGAGGAAGGGGTTTTCTCACGTCGCGGTCGTCATCGTTTTGTCATGGTTTTGTTTACTTTAATTATTGGCTCGACAAGCGGTTTGGTCATAATGAGCCACTCTAAAGCCTAAGGCATGTGGTGAGAAAGGTCCCATGGTTGTTTGAACCAGCCACGGACAATAGTTGGGTAGGGGGGGGGGGGGGGGAGTTCCTCACGTCTCCGGCCTGAGCTCGCCTCTCAATGCGGCTGTACGTAACTAGGTGATACTTGTGTTATCTTGTATATGATCGGCAGAGGAATACCCTGGGCCTTAAATTTTTCTTCCGGCCCAGACTCTCTTCTTGGGGTTAAATCCCCGCACTCTGCAGCGTATAGAACACCCGTATTCATGACGTAGGTTTTAATATTCAGACGCTTCAAGGACTCACGGCTACCCCCCGGACAATTTCCTCCATGGGCCACGACGTGTTGACAGATCTCTTGGTTCGTCCGGATCATTTGGATTTAAAGGGCGCGTCAACCGTTAGGTCATAATGCACCACTCTAGCCTAAGGGGGGGGGGAAGAGGGGCCCATGCTGGTCAGAACCAGCCACGGTTAGTGTGAGGAAGGGGGGGTTTCTCACGACGCGGTCGTCATCGTCTTTGTCATTGTTCGTTGTCATTGTCATCGTCGCCAGGGGGGCGTCAAGGTAAGGGGGCAAGGTCCCCGACGACGGTTGCCAGAGCTCGCCTCTATTTTCGGGGAGTAAAATACTACCTTTCATACTAGCTGATGTTTGCGAGGTGGACTTTTTTCTCTTGTATCGCCTTGTACGGTTTAGCAGAGCCATGCTCTTGGCCTATTCTACCCCGAGCCCAGTTCGTCGGACTTCTGAAAGTACCTTCTGTGCTTCTTATAAACATCTCCATTATAAACCGGATGATTTGTAACTGCAAATCTGCGCCGTGCACTCATAAAGATATTTAATTTCTCCAGTTGGTCTTGTTGTTAGCGTATCTGCTTCCAATGCAGAAGGTCCAGGGTTCGATTCCCGCTTAAGTCAGAAGATTTTAACTTCTGATTTGGACTTAAGTCCATCAGTTCTTGTATTAGGAGTTGAAAACGGTGACTTTGGAGCCGTCCTAGCAACGAAGCACATAATAAATTTCAGAGTTGTTCTGAATCGGCCTTGTTGATTCTGGCGTTGATTCGCGGTGTTCGCACTGTCCATACCACTGATGCTATATTTCCTATTAAAAATATCGATCTTTGGTTGGTTATCGCTCACTCATCGATTGCGTCGGGGCCTGCAGGTTGGCTTGGTCGCTTTGATTAAAAGTCCCCCTCTGAAACTCAGTTATATAACTGAGTGGGCAGACTCTTAATAAAATTAATTTATTATTATTTAAATGAAAAGTTTAAACTCAAGTAATTCAAAATTAATGCCTCAAACGAATGTCATACAATGGAGCCTTATATAAAATAAACAACTTTCCTTTGTAACAAAAACAAAAGATATTTACACTTTACAGTCCTCTGCAAGCATCTCATTTATGCCTATGCACTTGGACATCTGACAGTTGAAGCAAAGGTTGTTATAATCAAGGTTCCCTGGATGTCCGCAAGAGATTTAGAGGACCTTAGTTTGTGGTTATCTTCAACCGATAGGCCGTGAGTGCCTAGCATAGATACTAGTATAACCCCCACCCGGTACCTAGAAACAATTATTCTTGTGCCTAATTTAGTGATGGAGTAGGGCCTACTGTGAGTGGTGTTATCTTCTTACTCATGAAGTTTAGAATTGGATACGCAAATATTTAATACAACCCAGAAATAAAACAATCTTAACCGAGCTGGATTCATTACTTATTCATTCCAATTATAAGTTTTTGATGAAGATAGGTTTGGTTTGTATTAGATTAACAGGATAATATTTTGATTAAAAAATAACTCGCAATATTTACCAACCCCACAACACGTAGTTCGCATGAAGCTACAGAAGATTAAATTATCAATCGCAGGTCTATATAATAGAAGCCCCTGACTTAAATCAACCTAGATAGGGCCTACTTAAAATTTAAGACCCAACCTAGAACTCATTGCCAAATCAGAGAATTTGTTGTCATTGGAATGAGAAAATAAACTTCTTGACCCACAACAATGTTCTGACATCTGAGTAATGTAATGGCACAGATAATAGACTACACTCTCTATTATCTGTGGTAATGGGTAGGTTTCATTATTCCCTAAATCGTATTATTAAAATCATATTTTTTAACTTGGCATATATGGTTTGTTATTTAAGCTTATAATATTTCGGATGTCTTTCTATTGCCACATGTATGTATAATAATTGCCACACTGTTGTTAATTGAAGAAAAAAAAGAGTAACAATTATTGACAAGACAGGTCATTGTTTGCTGGTCGATGGTTTCGGCGCCTACTGTCGGCCAGCTAGAAATGTAATGTCTGCCACTCACAATCTATTTATCAATTTGACTTTGAGTTTTGAAATTTTTTGAGTGGGTAAACACTTAAAATACGAATTTATATAATATTCTATTTATTATTTTATATTCAAAGGGTTAGTGTAACACGCTGTAGTGTGGGAGTATGAATGCCGAGTGTCGAGCCAATAACTGTTTACTTACGTTTAGGAGCGCACAACAAATCGTGTTTCGTAATAATAACAATGTAAACAATGTAGTTTTCACACGCGTTACTCAGCGAAACTATAATTTATTACGTCCTCGGATCAATACCCGCCACTGAGAATCCTAACTGAAGATTTCCCCAAGGATTTCCTTACATGAATATGGGAAGCTCAGACCTAGTCCCTAGTATAGATCCTGGATTTGTTATTCACTCACTATAAGAATATGTTGTAGATGGAGAAATTAATTTGTCCACGGGCAGACTTTATATCACAACACCAATCATCAAGGTGCCCATAGGGCGCCGCTGACAAGTAACCCTTTGAATATAAAATAATAAATAGAATTATTGATTCATAGCAGTTGTGGAAAAAGTTTGCCCCGCCTGGGGTTCGAACCCAGGACCGCTATGAATCAATAACTATGTCCATAAAGTGGGCTTATGCTTAAAAACCATATATTCATAATAAATAGAATGTTATATAAATTCGTATTTTAAGTGTTTACCCACTCAAAAAAAAATTAAAAACTCAAAGTCAAATTAATGAATAGATTGTCAGTGGCAGGCATTACATTTTTAGCTGGCCGACTGTAGGGGCGACACCATCGACGAGCGAACAATGACCTGTCTTGTCAATAATTGTAACATTTTTCAGTTGCGGGGATATTTCAAGTAAAAATAGCTATAATAAATTTAAACTATCTATTAATATTAGGCGTCCCTAGACCTTGGTCGTCATGGGAAGGGGAAGGGGAGGTGACCGCCAGAGCTCGCTTCAAGTTTCGGGTACAAAGCTACCCATCATATAGCTGCAGTTTGCAAGATTGGCTTTATCTCTTGAAAATCGACTATAAAGTTTAGAAGAGCAATCAAGAGCAATAAGAGTACGGCGGCGTAAGAATAACAGCGCTTCAACCGGTGAGGTCATATCGCGCCGCCTGTGATATTAAAATATAATGAAATGAGTTTATGGTGTGTTTAATAATTATTTTATTTTCTATATTTATAACATAAAACAAATGATTGTGATGATAGTAAAATAGCAAAATGGAAATAAAGGAGGAAAGAAGTCGTACTTTGAAGATATAAGGTTTAAGGGCGCGTCAACCGTTAGGTCATTCTGCGCCTCCTGTGCATGATATTGTAGTTTATTAGTTAGTTAATGAAGGGAGGAACGTAAGGAGTGACACGGGGTGACGCGGGGTGGACAGGCCTGTACTGGTCAGAACCAGCCACACGCAAGGGGAGGGCGTGGTGAAGGTGGCCGGGGTCGGGGCTGGGGAGTCTGTGGCTGTGACGACATCAGGCCGGGCGCAGGCAAAGTACAGGGGGCACAGGGAGGGTATGGTGGGGGGAGGTGTCCCCGACGACGATTGCCGGAGCTCGCCTCTAGTTTCGGGGAGTAGAATACTAACATTTCATACTAGCTGATGTTTGCGAGGTGGGATTTTTCTCTTGAATCGCATTTTACGATTAACATAGCCATGCTCTGGGCCAATTCTACTCCAAGTTTAGACGGAGGTCAAAACGATTTGAAAACTATTTCAAACCTTCATGTATACGTAGTTCTAGTGTTGTGTGTTGACAAGTACAGTGAAGTCTCATGAGTTCTTGATATTGACAATCTACTATATTGAACAAAAATACATTGATCAATTTAATTCTTTGTTGTAAATTCTATAAGGTTCGACGTTGTCCTTGCGCTTCAATTCATTCAACGCATGCATAATAAATAGATGTATTTATTTTACCCACACTGTCACAGAAGACCAAGCCAAACCCTGCAGGCGCCGCTATAGGGTTAGGAAGTCGGGCGGCATCTCACGTCATGATCGCATTCGTCTTCGGCATTGTTCACTCGTCATTTATATCTCCTATGCGCATATTTTATTAGTCCGTCCGTCTGTGTTGGCGCCAAGACTCCCGATGAAAAGCGAACATGACCTCAGAATGACTCGCGGTTCTTTGTTCATGATTTCACCAACAAACAGACGTATTTACGACAACTTCTACGACGACGTGAGAAACTAGGGCGTTTCAACCGGTTAGGTCATATTGCGCCGCCTGTGATAATGAAAGTTGATGAGATGAGTTAATGGTGTGTTTGATGATTAGATTGTTTTCTAAGTGTATATATAACAAACAAAATGATGATGGTGGTGATAGTGTATCAAATGAAAATGTTTTTATTTGCATACAAATTTAAAATGTTATTTGTGAATTACATTTTGATAAATAAATCACTTTGAATGAGAAATTTAGAAAATTTGTCGTCCATATCTTTGATAGAAGTTCTTCGTAATATGATTGTGAGAAATCAAATTGCGTGCGCAAGCATCATATTTGGTTCATTCTGCTAACATCAATGATGTATGGTTAAAGGTACATCACATGTGTGACATCCGTTTTTTTGTTGGTTTATTTGGATTAAGGACGCGTCAGCCGTTAGGTCATAATGCACCACTCTAGCCTACGGTATATGGGGAGCGGGGGCCCATGCTGGTGAGAACCAGCCATGGATAAGGGGAGGTAAGGGTGGTTGAACAATCTTTTCTCTGATTAAGAGATATCCGTGAGTTAGACTTGTATGGCCAATTCGAATTCCGGACAATACCATCTCTTCTTTACGTGAGAGTCGAGACGTAGGTGGACGAATTCTATGAGTCAGTCTTGTCATCACACTTTTGCATTTTGTTATTTTGCTCCACATCCCAAGATGTGTCGCAAATCCAGCAATCGTTGCTTCAATCCACTTTTGACATCTGGAACGGGAATAAGATAAGATTGAAATCATGCAACGTTGTGGCGCTGGGAAGCTTCCTTTGCAGCCCGATCAGTGTGATCATATTATACCTCTATTTAAAAAGCCATGTTAAAGAGGGTCCGATTTAAGCCGTTTTTTAGAGTATTATTTTAATGTTACTCAAAATCAGTCCGGTATAAAGTTATAGACCAAAAGATTACCTGGAAAGCATTGTAGCAAGTTGAGAGAAAATAAATGTTTGGAAGATTTAAAATAAATTTTTAAATGAGATTACAATAAGAAACAATTCGTGAATAATTAATAAAAACAAGATTTTTGTCAATATTTTATTTTAACTTCAAAACAGCTGAGTACGAGCGGTCCAAAAGGGCCAGTTTTCTGTTTGTAAGTGCCTTCCTTCCACGTGGAAATCGCCTAAAGAACACCCAGATACACTTATCGTAGAATATATGGTCTAATCGAAGGACAACAGCCCAAAGGATTACAGACTGACGACCACGTAAGAAACTATGGCGCATACACTGGTTAGGTAATATTGCGCCGCCTGTGATATTGGAAGATAATAAATTGTGTTTGTTATGTGTACGATTTTCATATTTAATACTATGTTTGTACCTAAAGAAAAATTAACTTTTACACAAAAAATAACACGAGCATGATGTGAATTAAATATGGTCAAATAAATTTCTTTGAACGAGAAATTTAGTTAGTGTGTCGCCGTTATCAAATGATAAAAGTACTTTATACTGGGTGACATCATTATATGCGCAAGGGATTATTAAGGACACTCTGTTAATATTTAAATAACCGATCAGAGGTCATCACATGTGTCACATCTGGGAACAACCGCTTCTCTTGTTTAAGGGTTATCTAGAAACTCATGTCAGTCGTAAGTCATGTTCGGTTTATATCGTAGTCGTGACACTCACAGCGGACGGACGAACAGAAGAGTGAATCATATAGTGCAGCCGCGTTCAGGTGTAGGTTGAGATTATTTCGACGGCGCGTCAACCGTTAAGTCATAATACGCCACTCTAGCCTAGAGGATATGGAGAGGTGAGCTTATGCTGGTCAGAACCAGCCACGGGAAGGGGGAAAGGGGGTTCTCACGTCGACGGACAAAGTTCATCTCTAGTTCCGGTGCAAAAACTACTACACTACGTTCTAGCTGATGTGTGCTAGATGGTCTTTGTCTCTTTTCTCGCCTTTTACGATCGGAAGAGGAATGCCCTGTGGCAAGTCTAGCCCAGGCCCAGACGTAACTGTTTGGATGAAGGGGAATTGAACCGTTTGCCAAGTTTAAAATTGATTAATTTTACTTAAAAAAATAAAAAATAAAATAAGAACAAATTTTAAACACTAATAACATTCTTTTTAACGGATATAAAACAACAAACAAACAACAAACACATACAACATACAACATACTGAAGACAACGTGAGAAACTGGGGCGATTCAACCGGTTAGGTCATATTGCGCCGCATGTGATAATATAATTTAATGAAATGAGTTAATGTTGTGTTTAATGATAATATTGTTTTCCGAGTTTATAAAAGAAAAACCATTAAACGTGTACTTAATAATGCCTACTGACTGTACTATACCTGGTTTACGATTTATCAGTTCAAAAATAGCATGACCGATATTGTCAGAAGTGAAATATGTGGATTGAACAGTGCTTTGAATAATGTCCGTTTAAATCCACCTCCAATGTCTGACGACGAAGATGAGGAAACTTCACTTGATGTTGAAGATGTCAACATGTTAACGTTTGACTGCAAAATCGAGAACTTCCAACAGCTAATAAATAGATCAGGCCTGAGACCAGAGATGATAAACACACCTTCACACGACAACATGAGGATCCAGGGTGCGTCAACCGAATAGGTTAAAGTGCGCCGCATGTGATAGTCTAGACTCTAGAAAGTAACTTTTAAACGAGTATTTAGTTTAAATTTTCTTTTGTGAAATTAATTTACAAATTTGTGTTCGTCGCCTTTCAAATTATTTAATAACATAATGTTTACTACGTTAAGAGTTCAGGTCCTATACAAGTAAACTAAAAATTAAATAATTAATATTTAATTTTTACATAACCGATTTTCAGTGGGAGACATAAAATTAAAGCCGACCAAGCCAACACTGTAGGTGCCGACACCATCGACGAGCGAACAATGACCAACTGGAGACCGGCGTATTAAAGTAGGAAACACCGATCAATCAAGCTGGATACGATTCCACAAGCGGACAGTACCTTTATCAACAAGGCTAAAACAACCTTAGAATTTACTGTTCCTCGTCGCTAGGACGGCTCCAAGTCACCGTTTACACATTCCTAGGCCAAGAACTGATGGACTTGGGTCTAATCAGAAGTTAAAATGCTTCTGCCTATAGCGGGAATCGAACCCTGGACCCTCTACATTGGAAGCAGAGCCTCCAACCACAAAACAAACGAACCACACACACTTTATTGTTTTAGTTTGGGGGCGCGTCAACAGTTGCGTCATAATGCGCCACGTTCTATTCATGTGGATAGGACACAACCGTGCTGGCCAGAACCAGCCACAAGCAAGGGGAAAGCCAGAGCTCCCCTCTTGTTTTTGGTTTGGTTTGTTTGGATAAAGGACGCGTCCACCGTAAGGTTATAATGCACCACCCTAGCCTAGGGGATGGGGAGGAGAAGCCCATGCTGGTCAGAACCAGCCACGGGTAAGGGGGCGGAAAGGGGGGTTCTCTCGTCGCGGTCGCCATCGTCTTTGTCATCGTCGTCGTTCGTTGTGTCAATGGTCATCCTCGTCGGGAAGGTCGTCAAGGGAAAGGGGAAATTTCCCGACGACGATTGCCAGATTTTGTTTTTTGGTTTATTTGGATTAAGGACGCGTCAACCGTTAGGTCATAATGCACCATTCTAACCTAGGGGGTTGGGGGAGGAAGGACCCATATTGGTCAGAACCAGCCACGGGTAAGAAGGAGGAAAGGGGGCTTCTCACGTCGCGGTCGTCATTGTCTTCGTCATCGTTCGTGGTGTCATTGTCGTCATCGTCGTCGAGGAGTCGTCACGGGAAGGGGGCAAGGTCCCCGACGACGATTGCCAGAGTTCGCCTCTAGATTCGGGGAGTTATCTACTACCCTTCATACTAGCTGATGTATGCGCGGTGGACTTTTTTCTTGAATCGCCTATTACGCTTAGCAGAGCCATGCTCTGGGCCAATTCCACCCCGGGCCCAGTCGAGATTTATAGATAGCCGCTCCGTGTAAACTGCCAGACCCCAAACCCTTCTCAACTCCTCATCGTTCTCCTTGTATTAAACCGTTATTAGTAAAACAACCGACTGCTCAGTCTCGGTCTGAGCTGCTTTGCCCTGGGGGGGGGGGGGGGGGGGCGTTTAAGGGGAGACTGCTTAGGCTGAGAAAGGCGAGTCCTATTCTACAACGACGACGTAAGAAACTAGGGCGCTTAAACCGGTTTGGTTATTTTGCACCGCCTGTGATATTGAAAGTTAATGAAATAAGTTAGTGTATATATATGAAAAGAATATTATGAAGATGATAGTAATAGCAAAACAAAATTTTAAAATAAATTACTTTGAATGAGAAAATTAGAAAAATAGTTGCCGTTATGATAGAAGTTCTTCATATGATTGGGAGAGATCTAATTGCGTGCGCAAGGCATCATATTTGGTACATTCAGCTAGCATATGATGTACGGTTAGACGTACATCACATGTGTCACATCTGGGAACTAACTTACTAGGGTGATTCAACCGTATAAGTCATATTATGTTGCGGTTGATATAATAAGTGTAAGGTTATAAAACATGTGTGTTGTGTTTGTTTTCATATATATTTTCTAGGTTTATGAAATAAAATAAAATGTTTAAGAAGATAAAGAAAGCAAAATCAATATGATTCATATATTTGACACATTATAAGTGATTGGTGTGAATTCAATTTGGTTCATATTATAAAATTAATTAGGAAGAGTCTCTCAACACAGCGCTTGTCAGGTAAGAGGGATTCTACTCAATCCACCGCCCTAGCTTCTCTCGGACAAGCTTTAGTTGGAAACGTCGGAGCTCGATCAGAACTCATAGGTCACTCGCATCGCCATTTTAAACTCCAGCTTATTTGTTTTGTTTGTGTTAATGTTTTAAATGAAAATAGTCTCTCAACACAGCGCTTGTCAGTAGATGGATTCAAACTCAATCCACCGCCTAGCTTCTCTCGGACAAGTTTTAGTTGGAAACGTCGGAGCTCATAGAATTAAACAGGTCACTCGCATCGCCATTTTAAATCCAGCTAGTGTTTTGTTTGTGATCATTATTAAGGAAATTTTGCCAAAAAGTTTTCTTATTTTAAAGTGACATCCTAATAAATTCTTTTCATAGTTAATTTCCCCGCTGAAGGGCCTCATTGTTAAATATTAATATTCTTATAACAAGGGATTTTTAAATACGTCTTAAAAAGTTCTTCTATCTCCTCTCTCTTTCTTCAGGTATGCGTACCCCGCCAGGCGGGAGCCCCCTCGGTAGTTTTTTGTGGTCTCTTCTAAATTTTGGGCCCGATGTCCAAAGTGTAGGTCTCAATCTTCAGGTACTGCGCTACCCCCGCCAGGCGGGAGCGCTCGGTAGTTTTTCTTGTGTCTCTTCAAATTTCCCGGCCCGATGTCCAAAGTGTAGGTCGCAATCTTCAGGTACTGCGCTACCCCGCCAGGCGGGGAGCGCTCGGTAGTTCTTCTTGTGGTATCTTCTAAACTTTTGCCCCGATGTCCAAAGTGTAGGTTCAATCTTCAGGTACTGCGCTCCCCCCGCCAGGCGGGAGCGCTCGGTAGTTTTCTTGGTCTCTTCTAAATTTCTGGCCGATGTCCAAAGTGTAAGTCTCAATTTTCAGGTACTGCGCTACCCCCGCCAGGCGGGGAGCGCTCGGTAGTTCTTCTTTGTGTCTTTCTAAATTTCTGGCCCATGTCCAAAGTGTAGGTTTTCAATCTTCAGGTACTGCGCTACCCCCGCCAGGCGGGAGCCCCTCGGTAGTTCTTCGTCTTCAGGCTCTGCTCACTTTCGTCTTTGACATCTCGAATAGAACTCTCGTCCAAACCACACTTGGTTTACCAGCTAATAGTTTGTTGTAAAACAGTCGGCATTCCTCTTAGTCAAACATAGTCCCAAACCATAGCAACTTGTTCTACTGAGTGATATCATGCTTGATGTGCTCAGCGCGTACCTTCCGATGTAATCGCAACACCATGTTACAATTACCCTCACCTCGGGCTTGACCTATCCCTGCCATATTGCTAACAACATAAAACGCTGATACCATGAAAAACAAGACGTGAGAAACTAGGGGGCTTCGACCGTTTGGGTTATATTGCGCTGCCTGTGATATTAAAATTTGATTGAATGAATTAGGGGTTTAAGTTAAAAATAGAAAAGAAAATGATGGAGATGAGAGTATTGGCATAGAAACAAGATTTCTTTGAATAAATGTGAATAAGAGGATATAGGACTTGCGTGTTAAGCAGATTCCTGTTGCTCGGCCAACTGACACCTCAGCTGTTACAATTGTTTGGGAGTTGTCAAACAAGGGGGAAACCCTAGAGCTCTGCAGTTACACTGTTTAAGAACTTAATTTAAATAATTTTAAAATATTAAATAAAATAAAATAAATAAAAACTGGGTCATGTTTAGAATCTTCCCACTCAGTCATAATAAATTATTTTCTGTTGTGGACAATAAACCATAGCGACCAAGCCAACCCTGAAGCCCCTACGCAATCTACGAGTGAGCGATAACCAACAAAAAATCGATATGTTCATAGGAAATATAGCAATCAGTGATATGGACAGTGCGAACACCCGCGGATCAACGCCAGAATCAACAAGGATGATTCAGAACAACTTCGTATTGATAATGTGCCTTCGTTGCCAGGAGGGCTCTAAAGTCACCGTTAACAAATTCTTAACCCAAGAACTGATGGACTTACGTCCAAATCAGAAATTATAAAACTTCTGCTTATAGCAGGAATACGAACCGTGCACCTTTTTCATTGGAAGCAGAGGGTCTCAACCCCAAGACCAACAAGCCACGGAAATTGATTTTAAAGTTTTTGGATCTTCTTAAATTAAAAAGTCTAAAATTGACCACATTCGTGGATTGATCCTGGCTGATAAACATAAGATCTACGACTGTAGAGCTGTCAATGTAGCCTATACTTTATTGACAATTATGTTAAGTTTTAATACGTCGGATTCTTACCGACCAAGCGAAATAGCTATGTGCCAACTGCCAAATGTGTCGTTCAGGGGACATCGTCGAGGGGAGGCGACGAGATCCACCAAGACGACAACCAGTGCTCGCCTCTAGTTGCGGGAATTAATATACTCTCCTTATTACTAGCTGATGTTTGCTGTTGTCTTGAAGAAAACCCTGGGTAATTTTCCTCTGGCCCAGACTGGGCCCAAAGTTGTAGGGTTATGACTGTCGTTTTAATACAAATGAGGGCTTGGGCAAGGTCAAATAAAATGAATAATTAATAAATAAATTCGTATTTAGAGTCTATTCCCAGTCACACAACGATTTTCAGCGTTTGACATTTGTTTTGGATTAATTGGTTTAAGGACGCCGTCCACCCTTAGGTCATAATAGCACCACTCTAGCCTAGGGTATTTGGGCAGTATGGGCCCATGCTGGTCAGAACCAGCCACGGGTAAGGGGAGGAAGGAGGTCTCACGTCGCGGTCATCATCGTTTTCATCATCGTTCGTTGTGTCTCTGTCATCGTCGTCGGGGAGGTCGTCAAAGGAAGGGGGAGGATGTCCCCGACAAATACCGCTAGAGCTCGCCTCTAGTTTCAGGAAGTAATCTTTTAATTTCTAGCTGTTTGTTTGTGAGATGGACTTTATATCTTGCCAGGCATTTATGATTACCAGAGCCAAGCTCTGGGCCAAATTCATGGGCCCGAAGATTGGTGGGAAAATAAAATAGGTATTTGAGCGTTGACATCCATGAGTTACAAGAGAAAAGTAAATCACTTTCAAAATATCGAAGTCTGGCTTGCTGAATATTGTCGGCAGATGAAAAACCAACCAGCCCAGACAATAAACCGATGACCAAATCCCAAAATTCCAACTTATCTAAAAAAACAGCAAGCCCCACAAACATCCTCCCAAACTCGAGAGAACTTCTTTGTTCGTTATCAAACAAACTGTGATTTAAACTTCTCTCCAAATTACAAAATGAAAAAGTAATTTTGTCCAGAGAAATCAAACGCGACTTTGTAGGTGTGAATCCAATGAAGACAGACAAAAACTGGCGTCTGTTTTCAACAATGCCTTATCCACAGCCTTCTAAATATAAAACATTTTTTTCCTACGCGGCTGCGGCGAATAAACGCATTTGTGGGGGCCCCGCCTAGAAAATAGTGGGGGAATAGTTTTATTATATTAATAATAATTGTTTATCACTTTTTAATATTTAACTAAAGTTTGGTATTGGACAACTTATTCTAAAATGTCTGTGTGTTTATTAAAAGTGTATTTCTTCTTTCCCCTTACTGTGTATTTTCCCCACCAATCCGGCTCCCTGTGGCCGTGGGGTTGGCGTCGGAGCAAAGAGCTCAGATAAAAGAACCTCCGTGCCTAACATTATTATTTTTCTACAATGTTTGGTACTAGCAGAGTCGATAAAGAAGTTTTAAAGGGGAAACTTCTTTATCGACTCTTTTACTAGGGGTGTGTCGGAAACGGTAGTTACAATCGCGTTTGGTGGATGAGTGTGTTGATAAGTATACACAGCTCTCTTTTCCCGTGCTTTTAATTTGGGTTTCTAGGCTATTTTTATTTGAAGACTAGTATTAAAGGGTGAATCAGTTTACATCAAAAAAAGTTTGTTCCATATTTTAAATAAATTAATAATGCAATTGTTTTGTTTATTAGGATTAAGGGGGCGTCAACTGTTTTGCCAAAATGCGCTACTCTAGCCTATTGGATGTGGGGAGGGAAGACCCATGCTTGTCAGAACCAGCCACGGGTAGGGGTAAGAGGGGGGGGGGTTCTCCACGTCGTGATCGCAATCATCTTCGGCATTGTTCATCGTCATATTATATCCTGTGGCAATTTTATTTGTCCCTCCGTCGTGTTGGCGCCAAGACTCCAATGAAAACCGAAAAAATGACCTCAGAATGACTCGCGGTTCTTTGTTCACGATTTTACCAACAAACCAACGCATTAACAGAGAATATACGACGACGTGAGAAAACCAGGGCCTTTTTTAGCCGGTTAGGTCATAATGCGCCGCCTGTTTATATTAAAAATATAAAGAAATGAGTTTCTGGGGTGTTTGATGATTATATTTTTTTTCTATATAAAAGAAACTAGACCACAGGAGCCGAATAGTAATTCAATTGATTTCCTTGTGAAGGGAAAATAGAGTTTTTTTACATGTATACCATTTTTAAAATTTTAAAATATTGTGATATTCAAATGTTCCTAAAGCGTTGCTGAAGCTGTGGTATTGTGAGTATAAACTTTCTCAAATTATTAAGATTTGTTAGTTTAAAGATTGTGTATCAGATTTTTGTGGGTGTAAACAGTTGACAGTCTAACTCAAGATTTAACTTCTTTGGTCGAAGATAGAACCACCCGCCATTTTATTCATGTATCAAATTGGCGCGACTGCAATGTAGTTAGATTAAAGCAAATACATTCAAGTGAAATTGATAAAGAAAATTTGGCCAGCGGTGGATACCTTGCATGAAAGAAGATGGCAGTTTTGTTCGGTGTTTATTTTGAGGGCGCTATTTGGTAAGGGGATTCATCTGGACTGAAAAACTTAATTAAACTATTGTAGAGTGTGGTACTAATGCTGATGTGTTGATTCAATGCACTTATATCTCGGGTTTGCTATAGAGAGACTCATGGTTGTTGAGAAGTGTGCCATACCATCTTCGTGGCTTGTTTTCATGAATGTTTGGCTAGAGGATTCTCATTGAGAAGCACGAGGGCCTTGAATAGCTCCAAGTATGCGATTTCGTAAAGATACTAGAAGAAAATTGAAAAAATCTCTGGGTGCGTTATCTCTGCTGCTAATTTCTTTATCTGGCGACATCCATCTTCAATTCTGGACCCGCATCTTCACAAATGAATGAGCTGTCATTAGACTACATGAATGCACGTAGTATTTTTAGGAGTTGACAGTTTTTTGAACTTCAATATCTACTATGCAACAAAACGACGTGGATATCCGTGTGTTACGGGACATGGCTGACTGAAACATATTTGAGAGTGAGGTCCTAGATCATTCGCAGTTTGTCGTTCATCGTAGAAACAGGCGGAGTCCTAACCCAAGACATAACGTTGGTGGCGGAGTTCTTACAGCTGTGTCGACGAAAGTTTCATCGCGACGTCGTGAGGACCTCGAGTCACCGACAACTGAAATTGTGTGGGTTGAGATTGCTACCTCAGCGCTCTCTAATATCCTAGCTGGCAGTGTTTATATTCCTCGTCCATCGACTGAGAATATTGAAAAGTTACATCAGTGTCTCTCAGATATTTGCACCAAACTTCGACCCAATGACAGTGGTATCTTGTGCGGAGATTTTAATATTCCTGAGATAAGTTGGTCAAATGACGAAGGGGGAGAAGTGGTTGCTACAGTTGGCGCATCTCTGTCACCTAACGTAGCATTATTTTTTGAAATGGTAGCTGATCTAAATTTCTCTCTAAAACTTACAACTCCATCACGAAATGCTCATTGTCTTGATCTCATATTTACAGATAACCCAGATATAGATTAATAGATATAGATCAAATATGAGTAGAAATTAGCGATGTCGCCGTGAGCAACTAGGGCGCTTCACCCAGGTAGGTCATATTGCGCCGCATGTGATGTTAGGTTGATTATTTGTTAATTAAATAAGAATTTGTTGTTAGGTTGTTTGTGTTAAAACATTGTTATTACATTTATTATAATACATTTATTTATAATGTATTAATTGTTCAGGTGGAAACACACACCAGTGCCTGACTATTACTTTCTTCATCTTCAATTTATTTTGTTATTTATACACTTAGAAAAACAATCTAATCATCAAACAATCCTGCATTAACTCTTCTAATTTACTTTCATTCACAGGCGGCGCAATATGACCTAACCGGTTGAAGCGCCCTATTTTTGTCACGTCGTCGTCGTCGTCTTTTACTTAAAAGCATTGAAGTTTTAATAACATATTTTTATAATAACTTCATGCCGTGTATTATTGTAGTGCGTGCAGAATAGAACTCAACATGGATAATTCCTGCTTCATTTTGCAACTTTGAAACGAGATTTTTAGTTTAGTTTTAAAGTTATGAGAGATCATTTTACATTTTAGTGGTTGGCAACTCTTTATCGGATAATGTTTTATCTCTATTGTGGCTGTGACCTTTGTTAAAACACATATTTGCTCTAGAAGAGAAGGTTTTAACTTCTCACTATAACAAACAAAACATTCGGGTAAAGCGCTGGCTTAACGAGTGCAATCTGCTCTTAACTACAACATGAGATACTAGGGCGCTTCAACCGGTTAGGTTATATTACGCCGCCTGTGATGTTGTATATAAGATAAGTATATATTATTATGTTTTGTGATGATTTTTCATAATGTTTTTAAATTTGGCAACAGAAAAGTGATATGTAATGATAGTGACAGCTAAAGAAAAATTATTCATTTGAAGAAAATATAAATTGTTTTGATGGGCATTGGGAACAACCATTATATTGTTTAAGACGATTTTGCTTTATTAAGGACGCGTCAACCGTTAGATCATATTGCACCCCTCTAACCTAGGGTATAAAATGGGAAGGAGGGGCCCATGCTGGTCAGAACCAGCCACGGGTAGATGGAAGAAATAGGGGTCTTACTTCGCAGTCGTCGTCGTCTTTGTCATTGTTTGTGTTGTCATAGTCATCTTTGTTGTCGGAGAGGTCGTCTAAGGAAAAGCAAGAGGTCCCTGTCGACGACTGCCAGAGCTCGCCTTAAGTTTCGTGGATTTATGTACTCTCCTATACTAGCTGATGTTTGCGAGATGGACTTTTCTATTGAATAGCCTTGTACGATTAGCATAGCCGCCCTTGGCCACATTCTACCCCGGCCCAGACAGGTCTTAATTGCATGTCACTGTGGAACATGAGCCCCATCTATAAACGATATATTTTCTATATCTTTTCTATATATTCTTAATAATAATACATAATAACTATCCTTCCCAAAGTCGCCTGGGCCCGGACGGTCACGGGTCAAGGGTAGACCTACCACTAACCACACGAGGCCGACTAAACAATTGTCTGTACTCTTTACGTGTTGTCGACAATACAAACAAATGCATAATGCTATTCACAGTCCTTCATGTCGACACCGCGCTAGTTTCCAGGACTGAAATGCATTTGATAGAAATAAAATGCTGGCAATAAACTTCTTGACTAAAGTTTTCATTAAAAAGAAACTTGGAGGATTGAAAACATTTTCAATTCTGTCCTTGAATAATTTAATGCGGAATTGAAATGAAAATACGAAAATGGCCACTTCCGCTTCACAACACATCATCGTATATTTAGTTCGAAAAGAAAAAGAAAATTGTAAAAATAAGTTGTTTTATTTACTTCCCCGGTTAGTTAAAGCAATTTCAAATACCTGAATATGTAAAGTTGCTTAGTGAATGGGACACATTTGGCTGTTAGCAAATAGCTATTCGCTCGGCCAAAATGTATCCGACGTATATAAAACTTTGCAAAGTTGTCAATAAATCATATAACGACAGCCCTGTGGTCATAGATTTTCCAAATTTTGACCTAATCAGTCAGAAAAAAATCACGAATATGGTCAATTTTGGAGTTTTTAACAAAATCAAAATTCGTGAAAACTAATTTAATTTTTATAAATTATTTCAAAACAAAATTTAAAAATGTGTTACTGCAGAGCCCTATAATTGCACATTTGTGACATATGTTCAAAATTTCAGGCTCCTGTGGTTTCAGTCAGCCGAGCGAACAGCAATTTGCCTAAAACGCATGTCCTATACTCTCTTAAATACAATCGCTTAAAGACACAATCTCAATGTTATTGAGGGTGGCAAGATGTCGCTGCGGACAAATAAACCAGAAGAAAATAGCACCAAACATAGTTGTGGTTCCACACCACCGGCACCACTTACGCCGACGCGAGGAACTAGGGCGCTTCAACGGGTAAGGTTATTTGTGCCACCTGAGATATTGTCAGTTTTGATTATTTCATTATAGTAATAGGAATTGAAAAGTATAAATAAAAAATAAAAAAATAAAAAAAATATAACATGTGAATTTTAATTTGTTTAGTGTATTACTTCAAATGATTAATTTAGTAAGTTTGTTGCCGTTATCGTAAGAATATAGAAGCTAGTAATATGTTTGGGAGAGATCTAATGGCGTGCCCAAGGTAGCATTATCCGGCCTGATAATACCAAAGTAATCTTTGATGTTGAACTGAATTCTTTTAGGTTTTTTTTATTAAGGGCACGTCAACCGTGATGTCATAACGCGCAACTGAACGTTCAAACTCAGGACCAGATGAACACAAAGTATACGGCGCTCTGTTCAAACTGGAAGTAGAGTTAACACGGTATTGCTTGCGACTCTCACGCTACCGTGTGAGATAAAACTTTTAAGTAAGGATGGCCGGTGTAGGTGACTAACCAGGTTATTAGGGTGTTAGGTAACTGATAAGAAGGTTTCTAACTTTCTAAAATTTTGTTAAATAACTTAGATTACTTTGGATGAGAAATTTAGAAAGGAGGTTGGAAGGTTGGTGGGAGGTCTGGTGGGTCGAGGTACTTTATTGTTAAGATGTAATATGTTGGTCGCTGTGGTCGTAAGAAAACAGTTTCTCATATGGTTGACTAAGCTGGAGTTGGAGTCGCAAGACATAACGTCACATATTGTGTCACACCTAGGGCAATCTTGTCCCTGCTAAAGAGGTAAGCGTGGGTGAGATGTTGGTGTTTGGGTTTTGAAATCCTTGGAGTTGCTAGATAAAATTACAACACTGTTAAACCCAAGTATGGTTTGCTGAATGGGCCTATTGTCGGCAGATGATAAAACCAACCAACCAAAACCCTAGGTCTTGACGACTACACCGATGACTTAATCAATGATGTTTTACTAATCTCTAAGAAATCACGCCCAACAAATCACATCCAAACGTAGATAGAACTTCTTTGTTTGTAACCAACACTAATATTGATTAAATATTCATCCCGAATTACAAAATGAAATGTAATTTAGTCCAGAGTAATGAAACACGATTTGGTAGGTGCGAAATGCGACCAAGACAGACACAGATGGCGATGGATGTTGTTTCATCAACAATGCATTATCCACCGCCTTTAAAATACTCAACTTTGTTTTCCTACGTGGCTGTGCCGAATAACGCGTTTGTGGTTCGCCGCACAAGAAAATAGTGCGCAATTGTTTTAAGTAACTTATTTAATATGACACCTATATAGTTGGTATTTAACGTCCCATTGCTGGTCAGAACAAGCCTCCGTAGGGGGAGGGGGAAGGAAAGGGGGAATCTCACGCCGTGGTTGTCATCGTCTTTGTCATCGTTTGTGTTGTTATGGTCGTCGTCTTCTTTAGTTGAGTTTAATTGGATTTAGGGCGCATCCATAGACATCCCATATAATTGGCTAGACTAGCAGTCAGCGGTCCACTTCCGGGACAATTGGAAGCCATCTTGAATGGGTGAGTTTGCATGTTAATTAGATGGGAGCGATTAATCGAAAAAATATTTTTAAAGATGGCCGCCAGTTTGACAAGTGAGCATATCAGACTTTAACACCAAATGATTACTAAATTCCCTTATGCAATAACTTTGCATTGTTTCTGTTTGTTCAATACCATGCTGCACAACCTAAAACCATATCAAACAATCCAGTAAAGTACTTTATTGCATTAAAAAAGCATAAATTAAAACTCCAAACCGCCATCTTGAATGGGTGGGATTGACGCTTTAATTTGGTACACTCGCGCCTGTGTGGAGGTATTGGAGACTGCGCATCTAGCCTACTATAGGTGTTGAGATATCTATGGGCGCATCAAACGTTCGGTTTATAATGCTCCTTTCTAACTAATATTCTAGGGGATATGGGGAGGAGGGGTTCATGCTGGTCAGAACCAGCCACGGGACACAGACATGGTCACTCAAGAATGTTTTGTTCAGCGAGCTACACCCGAGAACGGAGGCTATCACGAAACCACCTCTGAGCGGCTCAGCAGCCAAATCAACGCAGAAGTGGGACCTGTACGATGCTATGTCTTTATGGATAAACATATCATATAAAGAAGGTTAATAGGTGGTCCTAGGACCAAGGAATTAAACTTTATTTTAACTTCATTCGCATTTAAATGTTTTTAAGTCCTACCCGGCACCTCCACCAAACCAATGGTGGAGGTGCCGGGTCTCGGCGCGTATAAAGAGGATTGCGCGAACGCTACGCACTTCACAATAAAGTCAATATTTGTCTTACAATACTTAATTGTCAAACTATATTAAATGTTCAATTTATTCTTTTGAGTGAACATGCAAGCAAGATATGCTCGAACGATAAACTGCCAGCTACATTACTTGAATCTTGTCTAGCACAACATCAAACTGTCATGTAGCCCCGTTCTAGAAGTCTATGGAACATTACATCATCTTTCCGAGCGTGGACTGGAACTTTCAGGATTTCACAAAGACACTCATCTGCATGGTCTGATTGGAACTCGACGTCAATCTGGGGACCGACCGATTTCCATAGGCGTAGCCGAGCCTAGCCTACTTCCGGGCCTACCTGGGTCTACTCACTGTGGGGATGGACTCCACGATCTAGGCCCTACCTGTGGCCTACCAAATACGAGATTTCTGCTCGTATTCTGCATATTCCGCCGAGGATTCGGAACTGCGCGCTTCGCCGTCCTACTAGGCCTAGCCTAGGCCTACATCAGCCTACCTAGGGACCGACGCACAATTCGTAACGTATCGATACATATTCATTAACAATTCTCGCCGTGTTACAAGACTGTTATTTTACCAGTAGCCAAAGAACAGTTTTTTGAACTTTTGCACGCATAGGCCTAGCCTAGCCTAGCCTACT
Source organism: Sweltsa coloradensis (assembly GCA_024449915.1). Taxonomy (NCBI): domain Eukaryota; kingdom Metazoa; phylum Arthropoda; class Insecta; order Plecoptera; family Chloroperlidae; genus Sweltsa; species Sweltsa coloradensis. The sequence continues at coordinate 86,981 of JAMZAV010001943.1, read as the reverse complement.
GCGTATTTGGCTTCAAAAGCCAAGGTCACACAGACCAAGGCCTAGTGCCTAAACAAATCATTTTAGGCCTAAGGCCTACTCAATTACTATTTGATTGTATTTAATTGTATTGCCATTTCCTTGTGTTTTCTTGTTAATTTTTGTTCTTTGCAAGACCGGTCATAATTCTTAGGCCTAGAGCCTACTTATTAATCTGATAATAATGTCTGTAAACTTGTAGGACAATATAGGCCTAGCCTACTCTGGCAAGATACCTTGGTTTCAATATTTTCCCTGCTCACATCCCATGGTATTTGAATTTATAACTGGTTACTTTAGCATAAAGGAGTTTCGTGTTTTCTACTGACTGACTGCTGGCTGGCGCCTACAAATCTCACGTGAGTTTGTTAGTATAAAATAAATAATAAATAAGTAAGTAGATTTTATTACGAAACCACCTCTGAGCGGCTCAGCAGCCAAATCAACGCAGAAGTGGGACCTGTACGATGCTATGTCTTTATGGATAAACATATCATATAAAGAAGGTTAATAGGTGGTCCTAGGACCAAGGAATTAAACTTTATTTTAACTTCATTCGCATTTAAATGTTTTTAAGTCCTACCCGGCACCTCCACCAAACCAATGGTGGAGGTGCCGGGTCTCGGCGCGTATAAAGAGGATTGCGCGAACGCTACGCACTTCACAATAAAGTCAATATTTGTCTTACAATACTTAATTGTCAAACTATATTAAATGTTCAATTTATTCTTTTGAGTGAACATGCAAGCAAGATATGCTCGAACGATAAACTGCCAGCTGACATTACTTGAATCTTGTTCTAGCACAACATCAAACATGACACGGCAAAGTACACATGTGACCCTGAAAACCATGTTGGGTAGGGTACATCTTTAAACACTTATTGACGACGTGAGAAACTAGGGCGCTTCAACTGGTTAGGTCATATTGCGCCCCCTGTAATATTTAAAATTAATGAAATGAGTTTATGCCGTGTTTCATGGTTATATTGTTTTATAAGTTAATAAAATAAGATAAATTAATGGAGATGATAGTAATAGCGAAAACAAGATTTATTTATTTGAATTTTTTTTGGGGGGGACTTGGATTAATTTTAGGTCAACCTTTCACCTAAGGGGAAAAGGGGAGGGGGGGGCACATGCTGGTCGAACCATCCGGTCAAGGAAGGGGGGGTATCCCCGACACGTTGCCAGACCGCCTCTAATTTAAAAGAGTAGTATATTCCCATTTCTATAGCGTGTTTCGGGGAGATTTTTCTTTTCAATCGCCTTGTACTTTAAAAACCCCATGCTCTTGGCCCAAAATTTCTCCCCCGGCGCGACGGGTAAAGTTTATTCCTTAAAGTTGATTACTAAATTTGTTTCGTTATCAAACCTTGTTCCAAATTAAAAACTAAAGAGCTAACCCTTTTAAACCCTTCGAAATCTTTTTTTAAATAAAATGCTAAAACAAAAACCGAAGATATACAATTTTTTTCTGTAAGAACCTTCCCGGTTGCAAAGAACGCTCTTCTTAAAATGGGTTGTAACTTGTAAAATTATGAAGGGATTCCGGGGGGCTGTTTTACGAGGTGGCCTATAATATCTTTATCTTTTTATACGGTTTTTGGGGGGGTAGATATTACTTGAGTATTTTTCCCCCTATACCTAAATATTTGTTTCCCTTTTAATTTTAAACTTTGGAAGTTAGTGTTTGGGGGGTTGATTGGGTTTTTAAATTGGCTAAGTTTGTTTTTAAATTATGAATTGCCAACTTATGGTTTCTTTATCAACTATTTTTTTATGGTTCTATTTTTTTACCCTAATATACATAAAAATGTGAATATACAATGTCTCAAGACATGACCGACTTCATTTACAATGGGAAATAATATATTTATTAAATCCTTACGGGGCACAATGTTTTTGTTTGTGGGAAAATTCTCCATTAAAATGTTTAATTTTGATGAAATGTTTATGTCCCATTAAAGCTATTGTACCACCTCGGGCCGTCATTTGAAAGTCAAAGAAACATGTCTAAAATTTTTGCAAAATAAAAGAACCCTTTAATAAAAAGAAAAAAATCAAAATTTTTTTGTTTTGGTGCAATAAACTACCCAAAAAACCGATGAGTAAATAAGCTGTGTTTTTTTGTCCCGGGTAAGGGAAATTGACCTTTATTACTAATAATTAAAGCCTTTGGAACTTTTTTAGGGGCATCCCGGGGAACAAATGAAAAACCCCCCCAAAAAATTTTAAACCCAAAAAATAAATATGCGACTTCCCGTAAATTCCAAGTTTTGTGTATATGGAACAAAAATTGCAACCCAGAGAAAGCTGAGACATATTCCCCCCCGCCAAATCGCACAACACGTGCGAAAGAGCACTGTCTCTCTTGGTGAAGTTCAGGACAACTAAAATAAATAAATAAAATTTTAATAAAAATAATAAATCAAATTCTCCCATTTCAAAAAGGAAAAACGCTGGATGATAGATTCGGTAAAATTTTCCCGATACCAGAAACTAATTATTGTTACCTAATTTAGATTACATTTAAAAAAAAATATTCAGGCGGGAGCAAAACAAGACCAGAGAAAAAACAACTAGATCAAACCCTGATTTTGCTTTTTAAATTTAATAAGCTACGTTAAAAAAAATTTCATAATTATTATTTCTCCCTAATTTTGCTAGTATTTAGAGAATCTCTATCGAGAAAGGCGTTGACCCCGCATTTGCTCTGCTTGGCAATATTATTAAAATAAAAACATGCCAAAATTTTAAGGAAGTCGTACATTTTTTACCCAATACCGGCTCATTGCCTCGACCATGTGCGTCAAGTTTTTTTTAGGAGTAGGCCCTTAATAACAATTTTTTGTTGGAAACCTGTTCAGGGTGGGAAAGCTGCCCCCTCTTCAGGGGTTGTCTTTCGTAACAGATAAAATCAATAAAAAAAACTGAAAGAAACGTGAAAGCATCAAAAAATAATTAACCCCCAAAATTAACACACAATATTCTTCGTCGGCTCTGTTCGTCGTTTCAACAAATAGTATTTCACATATAAATCAGGCGAAGACGAAAAAAATAAAACCTATTTAGTTTAAACCACGGCATACAAAACACTTTTTTGGAGATTACTTAGGGTAGTGTACCAAATTTTTTCTCACTATCTCACTATTTTTATTTTTATACACTTGCCACTATCTTATAACCTCCATCTTATAACGTTTAGTATTGTGGATTGAAAATGCAAATTTAATTTTCATTAAAAAAAACCCGTGAAATAAATAAATAATACAATAAATAACCCTGCCACAGGATGAAAAAAAAAATCTACAAAAGTTTCTTAAATTTCTTATTTTAGTTCGCCAATTCATAATGTTTAAAAGTAACAAGGAAGTACAAAATGTCCGTAAAAAAAATTGGGTCCGGTTTTTAACGTGTTTCGTATAAAATACATCTAATCAAATAATATGAAAAATATATTATAATTTTTATTTTTAATAATAGTCAAGATTTTTGTGTATGGTATTAATGGGAATGGTTTTTTAAGATTGAACGAAGAATAAAGACCGTTTTGGCATGGTTTCCTCCACGAAAGGATTAATCCCCGATTTGATGTTCCATAATTTTGCAAAAATCACATTCGTTTGAGTGGGATCGTATAATAAATCCGTCTTTTCAATTTGGGTTTTTTTTCTTCCCTCTATTTTTTCTTTTTCTTTTTTTTTCTTTCTTTTGTATATTTATTTATTTTAATTAATTTAACTTTATAATTGATTATCCAATTTAAATATAATGTTGTCTTACTATACATAGTTGTTGTGACTCCTCCTTTGTAAATCAGTTTTTAACTGAATAGGATAGATGTAAAATAAATAAATACTTAAATACATAATAAATAAAATATTACTTTTCCAAACTTTGTTAAACGACACTGATGCCTGCATCTATGTGATTAGTTTTATTTTGTTGTCCCCCTTTGTAATTTGTAAATCAGTTTTTTTATAACTGAATAGGAAAGACGTAAAATAAATCAAATAAATAATATGTGAAGGTAGATAGGGTGACTACCTACATTTGCCATACACAGAGTAGAAATAGAAACGTAATAGTAATTGTCATAAATATTGATAAAATAACAATATATTTGAATCTTTATTGACTAAGATTATTTTAAGTTGTGTGTAGCAATAATCAACTATAAACTATGGGGATCTGACAGTGGCACACTTTCAATGTGCTCGTATTTGTGACAGCGATTGTTCGTAGCTCTGTGAGGTCAAAGCGGTCGAGATGGCTAGTGCAGTGCTGGATAAGACCTAATTCTGCGCCGTAAGCGCACAGCCTGCAGAGTCGACGGCGGTGAATACTGACTCACAAACAGTGCAACAATCAATGCGACGAAGTTTACGTAAACGAAAAGTGTAAGACACAGTTTTGTAGAGAAAGCTTGTGCCCATCGATTGCTGCCACTCGTAATTTTAAAAAAAGAATGTGGCTTGTGATCGAGTTGAAAATGCGGTGTTACGATTTTTTCCGATTTTCTTCGATCAATTTTTAATGTTTTGCATATTAAATTTTACGAAAATACAAAATGCCATATAAATATAGATAGATGCAATAGAAAAACATATTATAAAAAAAAAATAGGTCATTATGTTTGTAACTTTAGGTGTATTAAAGAAAACAAGAAAAAATACAAAAATACAAATTTTGAGTTTGGTAATTTTTTTAAGGGTCGTTCCGACAAGTTTTTTTGAAATCTATTTCCAAGAAATTATCCTGAGACTGTCTGGATCATGTTCTGAAATTTACAGCTGGACCTCTCCGATGCTGTTAACTTCTTTATTTGAAGAGCTAGAGCCCGTCGTCGCTCTGATTATGAAAGTGTATCAATCTTTACACAAGTATCGGCGCCGTCATCGCCTGTAGCTGCGGTGTCGTGTGGTTGCTACCACACTTAAGCTCTCAGAACCGATGGGTCAGTTTTGTCCTGGGGAAGTAATCTTCGTGGTCAATTGGGAATTGGGAAAGCAGATAGTGAACAACTATTCAGTCCCACTAAGATGACTGGTCTAGAGGATCACACTATCTCGCAAGTTATAGCTGGATGTAACCAAACTGCCCCGTTGACAGAGGAAGGCGAGGTACAGTTGTGCGGCAGAGGAACATATGGTCAGCTGGGTCAGGGAAATAGAAATCGTTTTGTCCCAACTCTACTGCCAAAGTCACCAGGGCTGATTGTTAGACAGGTAGCATTTGCTCTGCGTTATTCTCTGATTCTGGTTGTACCCAAATCCAACACTTCACAAATACCCGGACTTCAATGTGTAGAGGCTACCATGCAGGATGACCAACTACCTGGCTTAATCACTGACTGGGAAAGGAGCATCATGAGATCTTTAGAGTGCCCAGTCTGTTTTAAGATCATGACTGCACCCATACATCACTGCAGTGCGCCAATGGTCACAGTTTTTGCGATGCTTGCAGGTGGGACGCCAAGATTACAGTTTGCCCCTTGTGCCAACAAGAGTTTGGCCAAGGCAGAAAGATTTGTTTGGAGAGTCTCAGTTCGGAGGTACAGTTACCATGTGTCGATTGCCTGCAACGAATGCCGCCGTGTGATTTAGTAAAGCATGAGAAGATTTGTCCCAATCGCAAATACAATTGTCCCCTACAGCGATCTTGCTCCTGGAGTGGCCGGCCAGATACTATGCTGGCTCACGCGTCCTCTGTGCACCCAGACCAGACGTGGCGAGACCTACCACACCTGTTCCTTCACTCGACGTCCGATGAAACCGTTCACACGGATATCCTAGCGGCCCACGACCAAGTCTTCACTATGCACCGCTCATATAGTAAGACATCGGGGGAGTTCAAGGCGTGCGTGAGATTCATCGGTCCACCGGAGGAAAAGGACAAATTCTTGTTCGAATACACGTTCATAATGAATATTACGGAAAGGATTTTCCGAAACCCCATTTGTGCCGACGTTCGGAGCGTTCAAGAAGCATTTCTGTCTCCTAACTGCGTGGTCATGAAGAGGGAAAACCTTGACTCGTTTCTTCAACAAGGCCGTTTAGTGTGTCAAGCAGCTATCCTGAAAGTGGAAACCACTGCCCGTGATGACCAAATCAAAGCTTTGCTTTAAAGTGAGTGAGCTTATCTTCATGTGCCAATACTGGTGACAATAAAATTAACCAAGAATTTCGTAAATTGTCAAATATACCCGTGGCTTACTTCCGCATAAATATAATGGTCATGTTTTTCGATTAAATGTCCAAAGAGGTTATAACTGTCTGTTATTAATGTTCGGAAAAACTTAGGAACAACAAAATATGTCATAGCGGTTTAAAAAAATTGTTTTATTAACATGAAAAACTTTGTAACTTAACAATACAGTTTTTGGAATGTACTACAATCATAACTTATTAATTTTATAAAACTAGGAAAACGCTTAAGTCCCGCCGCGTTGTTGGATGAGCGTAATTGGTGCATTGAGCTGCCTTGTGTTATGCGGATTTTCTGTTGTTCTGTGAAAAAATCAGAACTTTGTTGAAATTTTTATTTAAATTAAATCAAATTAAATATAAAATAAACTTAATTTGATTTAATTAATCGTAATTTTAAAAAAGGAAAAAATCGTTGTATTGAAATTTTCATACAAAATAATTATTCGATTGCGCACAAATTTTACACGAATATATTAATTCTTAAAATTAAGGTTCTGTGAAAAAATCATTATAATCGGATAAAGCATGTAGGTGTTTAAATTAAAAAAATCGTAAAATTGGGATTTTTATGAGAAATAATTTGTCGATTGCGCTCAAAAACGTGGCAGTTCTTAGTTCAGAGATTTCGAAGGCCTCCATAAAATTTCATCGCAATCGGAGTATCGGTTTAGCCGGAATCGTGTTAACAGACAGACAAAAATACAAAAAGAAAGAAAAAAAAAACATTCCGGATTTTTTTCTCCAGTGTAGTGAAATGGAATCTTCGCTTCGCTCGCTACGCTCATCCAATAATGATACTTTGTCAGTTTTAATAATTTATTTGATACAAGTATATATAAGAATTCAATACATGACCACTCCCTCCCTTACTACGCGCCTGCAGTGCAATTCTATAAGGACAAGGAAAACGCTAAAGCCCCGTCGCGTTTATGGATGAGCGTTTTTTTTAGTTTTTAGTTTGCGTGGGACCACTATTCCTTTGCAAGTGCTTTTTGAATGCATTGTACGTGATTGTTGTCATGTTTCTATAGTTACTAGTTAATTATTATTATTTACCTCTAAAAACTTTTATTAAAACGATTTTTAGTGAGAAATTTTCGTAACATTTAAGCCGATTCTGACCAAACGGGTGGGGCTACAACGTTCATATTTCCCATGGACATTAAGGTTATGGTGATGTAGAACCTTATGAAAGAAAGAGTTGAAAAAGTTAGCCAGAATCCATTGAATAAAGGTTTTAATATGATTTTTTTAGGTGTATAATTACAATTAACAAGTAACAATAGAAACTTGACAACAATCACTACGCAAACTAAAATTGATGTTTGATGTTTATAAGGTTTAAGGGCACGTCAACCGTTAGGTCATATTGCGCCTCCTGTGATAATGCAGTTTATTATTTAGTTTTTAACTATATATTTTCCAAGGGGGAGGAACGTAAGGGGCGACGCGGGGAGACACGGGGTGGACAGGTTTTTGCTGGTCAGAACTAGCCACAAGCAAGGGGAGGAGTGTTTGCGAAGCGGCCTAGTCAAAAGAAAACAGTTTCTCATATTGTTGATAAAGCTGGAGTTGGAGTCGCAAGACACAACGTCACATATTGTGTCACACCTAGGGCAATCTTTTCCCTGCTAAAGAGGTAAGCGTGGGTAAGATGTTGTTGTTTGAGTTTTGAAATCCCTGGAGTTGCTTGAGAAAAGTACAACACTGTTAAACCCAAGTATGGTTTGCTGAATGGGCCTATTGTCGGCAGATGATAAAACCAACTAGCCAAGGCCCTAGGTCTAGACGACTACACTGATGATTAAATCAATAATGGTTTACTAATCTCTAAGAAATCACGCCCAACAAACCGCATCCAAACGTTGACAGAACATCTTCGTTTGTAACCAACACTAATATTGGTCTAATCATCATCCCGAGTTATTAAATGAAATGTAATTTAGTCCAGAGAAATGAAACACGACTTGGAAAGTGCGAAATACAAAATGCGCCCAAGAAGACCCGTTGCGTTGGAGTTTTTTATAAAAATGCAACCACCGCCTTTTAAATACTGAACATTTTTTTCCCGAACCCCCTGTGCCGAATAACCGGTGGGGTTTCACCGACAAGAAATAGTGCGAAAAACGTTTATGAAACTTATCATTTAATATGACACCTAAGGGGTTTGGTATTAAAAGTCCATTGTGGTAGAAAAGCCCCCAGGGGGGGGGGAAGGGAAAGGAAGAACTCACCCCGTGCTTTTCATATCTTTATCACTTTTTGGGGTAGGTCTTTCGTCTTCTTTTTTTGAATTTGGATTTAGGGCGCGTAAACCCATTCGGTCATAATGCTCAACCCCATCCCTATTTTCTAGGGGATAGGGGGAGGGGGGGTTCTGCTAGTCAGAACAGCCAGGGGGCACAGACATGGTCACTCAAAAATTTTTTGTTCAGGAGCTACCCCAGAAGGGAGGCTACACAAAAACCACCTCTGAGCGGCTCAGCAGCCAAATCAACGCAGAATGGGCCCTGTACGATGCTATGTCTTAATGGAAAACATATCATACAAAGAAGGACTGTAAAGAAGGTTTATAGGTAGACCTAGGACCAAGAAATTTAATTATTTTTAATAAATATAAATTATATTTATTATTTGGTTTAAAGGCGCGACAACCGTTAAATCATAATGCAAAACGGGTATGTCAACCGATAAGTATTATTGCCCCACTCGAGCCTGGGGGAATTGGGAGAAAAGCCCAGTGGTCGAACCACCCAGGGGGATGGAGGGGAAAAGGGGTTCTCAAGTCGTTTTTGCCCTCGTCTCTTTTCGTTGTATCATGGACTCGTCATGGGGGGAGATCTTTTTAGTGAAGGGTAAAGCCCCCCGCGACGACTGCAGGAGCTCCCTCTAGTTTTTTTTTTAGATTAATATACGCCACCCTTATACCACGATGTCTGCGAGATGGACTTTTCGCTTCCTGCCTTCTACGTCAAAAATCAAAAGTCCCCTTTTTTCGGGGGCAAAAATTTCCCCTTGGGCCCAGACGGGGGAAAACCCCGGCCCGGGTTGCGTAGAAAAAAAATCTGAAATACACCCATGGAAGAAACGCAAAAGAGGAAAATGCATTAAAACGTCACGCGGCAAATAGGCGAAGAAGGACGGCATTGATTCTACCCCGGCCCCGACGGGGTAAACCCTGGGTTGTATACTACTGAACGCTGTAAACCCTAGGTAATGAAACGCAAAAAGAGGAAATATGCATTTTAAACGTCCCGGCAACTAGGCGAAAAAGACGATTGATTCTACCCCCCGGGCCCGACGGGGGGAACACCCTGGGTTTTTATCACTTTAAAGCTGAAATACACCTGTGGTAATGAAAAGCAAGAAGAGGAAATATGCATTTAAACGCACGCGGGAACTAGGCAAGAAGGACGGCATTGATTTTTACCCCCCGGGCCCAGGGCGGGGGTAACACCCCCCGGGTTGTATACTATGAAAACGAAATCACCTGATGGTAATGAAAGCAAGGAGGAAATATGCATTGAAACGTCACGGGCAACTAGGGCAAGAAGACGGCGTGATTCTACCCCGGGCCCGACGGGGGTAACACCCTGGGTTTATACTAAGAAAGCTTTGAAAAAATACACCTGATGGTGAAAACACGCAGAGAGGAAATATGCATTGAAACGTCCAGCGGGCCACAGGCGAAAAAGACGGCATTGTTCACCGGGCCAGACGGGGAAAACACCGGAGTGTATACTATGAAAGCTGAAACACCTGATGTAATGAACGCGAAAGGGGAAAATATGCATTAAAAACGTCAGGGGGAAAACTAGGCGAAGAAGGACGGCATGATTCTACCCTGGGCCCAGACGGGGGTAACACCCTGGGTTGTATACTACTGCCAGCTCGAATCTCGGAGGATGAATTCCCAACTGCTGGATCGCAACAATCGTCCCTGTCCTCGGAGCCAGCTAGAGTCTCTGTGGATGATGATTCCCCAACTGCCGAAGCTCAACTATTGTCCGTGCCCTCGGAGCTAGCTCAAGTTTTTGTGGATGATGATGATTCCCCAACTGCTGGAACGCAACCATCGTCCCTGCCCTTGGAGCCACCTCGAGTCTCGGTGGATGATTGCCTAACTGCTGAAGTGCAACGATTGTTCCTGCCCTCGATGTCAGGTCGTGACTGTGAGATGATGCAGAATGCTCGAGTCTTTGTGGACGTGATTCCCCAATGCCTTGGAGCGCAAACCATTGCCCCTGCCTTCGAGTCAACTCGAGTCTTTGGGTGGAGACGATCCCAACTGCTGCGCGCACTATCGTCCCTGCCCTCAAAGTCAAATCGTGACTGTGAAATTTTCCAGAGTGGTGAGTGTGAGGAGGTCTTCTCACACTATGGCAACTCGGAGTCGAACAGATAGAGTGAATGTGCAAGATGCTAAAGGACCTGAAGAAATGTACCTACCACAACTTACGTGACTTGTGATAAGTGAAGGTATAGGCAAAAACTAAAAACTTGTTGTCACCTATAGAGTTAGTAGAAATTCTTACTGTAGCAATTCAGAAAAGAATAATAAAGCCTTTCAAGCCCCCCCTTAACCACCGCTAGTTGACTAGATGACTATCATCACCCTAATGCCCTAACGTTACTGATAAAATCACAGATAAGAAATCACCCGACATTAGCCTAGACAACACAGACTTATACACTCCATTGACATAAGTACTGACCACCGAAGACCTTAAGCTGAATGCCTCCTCAAATGCCCTCCCTAACAGACCATCCTCTTTCTTCCCTTCCCCCTACTCCAATGCCACAACCTTTAAGTTCTAAATTGCATTCCTCAATGTCTGCTCTGTCCGTACAAAATTGCGGAACTCGAATTCTAACTAGGCGTCTATCTCCCGATATATTCTGCCTCTCAGAACATTGGCTCCTCTTCATGAAACTAATTCTTTCTGTATTTCAAACTATGTAAATGTAGACTTTTTCTGTACAGATCCACGTTCATATCATGGAGGAATTGCATATTCTCCGCTAAACCTCATCTTAAACTTGATTCACCTATTCCTGAGGTCAAATCGTACTGCATTGAGAAAGTTTTTGATGTGCCGCAGGTTTCCTGGCACATATGAACATGCACTTCATTATCTATCCGTCTACCGATCCCCTCTAGGCGACTAAATATTTTCTCCTCAAGCTCTAGACGAGTATCATCTTTATCAACCAAAAATTTCCAAAAGCATATATCATTTTAATGTAGTGATCATAATGTATGACTTTCTAAAAAATCCCCAGCTCATCGAAAACTGCATCCGATTTAGTTCACTCATTTAAATATCAAGGAGACCATTGTCACAACCAACCCGCGTCACTGATACGAATTGTTCCTTATTGACAACATCTTCACTACTATTGACCCAATGATGTTCTCGGGCAAGCTCAACAGACACAGGTCTGTCTGATCCCATCTCTCTCATGCCTCAACATTTCCATCTCTAATAATAACGCCTTCCTCCAAATTAAAATAATGAAACGTTTTTTTTCCAATACAAAAATACAGAGCCAACTTTCAGGACAGTGCTAGTACTGAATTGGCAATCGCTGCCCTTCCTGGAAAATGTGGACGAACGCCCTCTCAAGAATTCCTATCCACATTCCTATGTCCCATTTAACAAATCAGGTCGCGCTAAAAAGTTGTCCTTCTTACTAAACCTAAAGTCAACCGCCATGGATCTCGCACGATCTGCGATGTGAAGCGCAGACTTAGATCCTCCATTTAAAACTGAAGTCTTTGAACAACACCAATACATAAAGAACAATATCGTGACTTAAAAAGTCCCATGCCTAAAAATAGACGTCAAGCTAAACTTCACTATAATGAGCCAAAATCTCTGAATCTAGGAAACCTCAAAGCTATGTGGTCCATGATCAAATCGACAGAACCACTGCCTCTACCCAAATGCGACCTTGCACGCTAACCATTAATGGTGAAGTTATATCAGATGCTCTTCTCATGCGACCTTTTTTTAATGATTCTTCATCAACTCATGTAATATTGGTAAACCAATGTGCCAATCAATACCCCTCCCTCGTAAAACCTTGCCACCTCGCGTTAGGCATACAATCTTTCTCTATCCTACCACTCCTTCTTGAAGTAGCTATGGTATTAGGAAATTTGGTTCCACAACACTCTATGGACTAGATGAAGTGGCCAGGCTCTCTTCTATCCAAGTGTACGGACTTTCTCTTCTGGCCCACTAGCCTACATTATTAACCGCTCCTTTCTCTGAAGGCCTTTTCCCCCTCCAAGCTAAAGGCGCAAATTATACCTTATTTATAACACAAGGTAACAAAATCTGAAATGACAAACTATCGTCCCCTATCTCCCTCCTTTCATCCTTTTTTCCAAAATTATTTTGAATATATCATGCACGATCGTCTAATATATTTCTTAATCACCACAAAATTATCTCCCCCTAGTCACACGGAATTCTTTGAAAAAACAAAATCCACCAACCAGTGCATCTACAGTTTTCCTGTCCCCCTCTATTCTTGCTCTCGACAAAGGCGACAAAGCAAGCTGTAGGATTGTTTCTAATCGGTACATGACCAAGGCTTCAGACACCATTGATCACAAAATCCTTCTCGACAAACTACATACTTACGGTATCCGTTGGGTAGCTCTTGATTGGATTTCCTCCTTTTTTTGTCTGGCCGTAACCCCAAGTAGTGGGAGACTCCAAACATCTAAGTCAATCCGTCCCACAACCCTCTCTTAAACCTCTGCCAATAGTCTGGCGGGGTCCCCGGGATCAATTGGGACCATTAGCCTATATGCCTTTATGTCAACGACCATTCCGCCTACTTAAAAGGCACTCTCACCCAATATGCTGATGACTCCAGCATACTGCTGCCACTACCCAAACTCCACCCATTCAGGACCATTCCCCCTTAATAAACAATTTCAAGTTACGTTAATGTCATCATACTGCCTCGGCAAACAACTCACCATCTCACGCTCTAACACTGTTTATCTATACTTTCACACCCCTTATAAGATCCCTACTGCCATTCCCCTTGTTCGTCTTTGACTCTGATACTATTCCCCGCGCTCACACAGATCAGTCTGAGGCCTTGCACTAACTGATAATCTATAGCTGTCCATCCATTTAAACCACGTTGCCAGCAAAATATTATCTGGCGCTACTCAATCAGAAGCTCAAACATATTCAACCCCCACATCTATTGCTAGTTTACTTGTGCACCATTCGACTCTCACTTATCATATGGCGCTGCTATTTTGGGGAGCTTCCCCCTGCGAACAGAATATTTCATTCTCCAAAAGAGTAGCGGTTTCGTATCATAGCTGGTGTCTCCAGAAGACACTCATGTAGAGAACTTTTCAAGGAACTTGTAAGCTTACTGCTAGCATGTACCCTTATCCAATCACCGCATTATTTCGTTCACGGGTAACAAACGTAACCTCTTCCATCTAAATGCTTCTGTGCACTCCCTAACCCTAGAGCCCCCCCTTTCACATAACAGGCCTCCCACAATCTGCGCCGCTTTGCACAGGCCCTGAATATCTTCTTCCACCCTCTACAATAGCCCTGACCCACATCAAAACCTCTCCCCCCTGTCCTTCTTTAAACTAAGTTGAATCATATTCTTTACAGCAAACACTTTTTACTCATCAATACTACCTCTCCATGTAAATTTTGCAGTTAATTCATTTTTCATTATAATATTTACAAATTACTAGAGTATAACCAAAACAAGCACTGTAATTTAAAATTTTCAAAATGTTCCCTTAGCCGAAATGATGTAACCAAACTTCTTATATATAATATATATGTGCTTACAGCGCGTCCTGTTGTGCAGGTAATATAAGACCATTCTGTGCTGTAAGCATCCTCCAATTGCTGTTTTTTCTGTGCCATCGAGCATTCTCTCACAATATCACTCAATATTGCTTTAATATCCAACTTTTCTTTATTCTATATGAATTCTTAATCTAGTAGGCATTCTAATTTATTTTGTCAAAATTTGATCTACTTTAACTTTAACCTAAACACTAATCAATCAATCATCACACACACACACACACACACATATATATATATATATCAAGTATATACTATAGACCCATTCTACTGTCCATCATTCTGTTTTGTCTTGTGCCATTACAATTCTTATCACATATCTATCAAGTATTGCTTTATATCCAATTTTTCTTTATTCTATATGAATTCTTAAATCTAGTAGGGCATATTTTGCATCTACTCTACTTTACCATAAACCTATCAATCAATCAATCATCATATAATAAGTCTAGACACATTCTCCTGTATCATCATTGCTTGTTTTCTGTGCCATCAGCAATTATTATCACAATATCACATCAAAAATTGCTTTAATATCCAACTTTTCTTTATTATAGTATGAGTTCTTAATCTATAGTAGCGCATGCTATTGTTTTGCATCTATCTACTTTAACATAAACACTGTGTTTATCATTATTAATCAATTAATAATCATCATATATATATATATCATATTATCAATCATCCTACATATCAATATCAATATCCATATCAATTATCAATTATGACTTTATATCCACTATTCTTCTACTAACACTGTGTATATCATTATAATTACTATCACTTTTTATTATTAATTATTAATATAGACTAGTCAACTTCTCTGCAAAGAGTTATACTTTACATCTGTACTAGGCGCTGAAGTGAATAAATATCTATCTATCTATCTATGAGCTGAAATACAAAACACCTGATGGTAATGAAACGCAAGAGAGGAAATATGCATTGAAACTCAATAACGGGGCAACTAGGCGAAGAGGACCTGGCATTGATTCTACGCCTGGGCCCAGACGGGTGGTAGCAACCCTGGTTATGTATACTACTGAAGCTGATATACACCTGATGGTAGTGAAACTCTAGAAGAGGAAATATGCATTGAAACGTCCACGGGGCAACTAGGCGAGAAGGACGTCATATTCTACACCGCCGGGCCCAGACGGGGTTACACCCTGGGTTGTTACACTGAAATGAAATACACCGATGGTAATGAAACGCTAGTAGTAGTAATATGCATTAAACGTCAAGGGGCAACTGGCGAAGAAGGACGGCATTGATTCCTTAGCCCCGGGGAGCCCAAGGACGGGGGTTTACACCCTGTTGTATACTAACTTGAACGCTGAATACACCTGATTGGCTAATGAAACGCAAGAAGAGCGAAGTGGTGCATTGAAACGTCACGTGCAACTAGGCGAAGAAAGACGGCATTGATTCTACCCCGGGTCCAGACGGGGTAAACACCCTGGGTTTGTATACTACTGAAGCTGAAATACAGCCTGATGTAATGAAACGCAAGAGAGGAAATATGCATTGAAACGTCCACTGGCACTAGGTGAAGGAAGGACGGCACTTGATTCTATAGCCCCTGGCCCAGCACGGGGGTAACACCCTGGGTTGTATACTACTGAAGCTGAATACACCTGATGGTATGGAAACGCAAGAAGAGAAATATGCATGAAACGTCCCACGGAAGCGGGGCACTAAGCGAAGAAGGACTGGCATGATTCTAACCCCGGGCCAGCCAGACTGGGGTAAACACCCTGGTTGTATCCTAGGGTGGCGCCGAAAAACAACAATTTTTTTTTTTTAAGTGTAATTAACCTCGGAAAAGTTGCGAATTGTGGGGACTAAAAATTAAAAAAAAAAAAAAAAAATCGGGTTCATATCTTCACGGTCGCGCATGTGCTCTAAAGTTTTCCAAATTTGGTAATTTTGATTTTGATATATTTTTTTTTTAGTTGTTAGAACAGCGGAAAAGTTGCGAAGTGGGAAGACTTAAAAGGGTAAAAAAAATAAAAAAAATCGGTTTATATCTTTCCGGTCGCGCATGTGCTCTAAACTTTTCCAAAATTTTGAAAAATTCACATTTTTACGATAATTTTTACCATTTGTTAAATTCGCCTCTTCCCGAATGTCAAGCTCGAATTTTTCATTTTTTAAATTTTCTTTTAATGTAACAATATTAAAAATTATCGTAAAAATGTTGAATTTTCAAATTTGTAAAAGTTTAGAACACAGCGCGAAAGGAAGATATAAACCGATTTTTTAAATGTTTTTTTACCCTATTTAGTCTTCCCAATTCGCAACTTTTCCGGTATTACAATCTAAAAAAAATAAATAAATGAAAAATTTTTCCAATTTTGGAAAACCTTTAGAGCACATGCGCGACCGGAATATATGAACCGATTTTCAAATTTTTTTATTCATTTTTTAGTCTCCACAATCGCAACTTCCAGCGGTATTACGACTTTAAAAAAAAAAAAAATGTTGTTTTTTTTCGGAGCCCACCCTATTATATACTCCTGAAAGCTGAACTACAACCTGATGGTAATGAACGCAGAAGAGGAGAATATGCATTGAAACGTCACGGGGCGAACTCAGGCGAAGAAGGACGGCATTGATTCTGACCCTGGGCCCAGACGGGGTAACACCCTGGGTTGTATACTACTCCAACAGCTGAAATACACCTGTGGTAATGAAACGCAAGAAGAGGAAATATGCATTGGAACGTCACGGGCATCTTGGGCGAGAAGGACGGCATTGATTCTACCCGTGCCTCAGACGGGGTAACACCCATAGGGTGTATACTAAATATACTGAAGCTGAAATACACCTGCTGGTACTGAAACGCAAGAAGAGTAATAGCATTGCAACGTCACAAGCAACTAGGCGAAGAGGACGGCATTGATTCTACCCCGTGCCCCAGACGGGGTAACACCGCTGTGTGTAATACTACTGAAAGCCTGAAATACACCTGATGGTAATGAACGCAGAAGAGGAAATATGCATTAAAACGTCACGGGCTAACTAGGCGAAGAGGACGGCATTGATTTCTACCCCCGGCCAGACGGGGTAAACAACCACCCTGGGCCCCGATTCAGTACATTTTTCTCCCGGTATAAGCAGAGTTAGTTGTATAAGTGCGGTTCTAACTCCCGAATCCAATTCATGAAGACTTATCCCGCCTCGCACGGGTATAAGAAAATATGTAAACAGATTTGCGACTTTTAAACTTTCCGTCTTGTGTAAAACGAGTAAGTTTCCATTACTTCTCATAAAACAAATCAGAACCGTCTCGGCCTAGGCCCGATGTAGAAATTTATTCATAATACAACAATGTAGGCCTAAAGTTCGATTAGCCTATAGGACTAAGATAAATTAATACGAACATTAACACGTTTGACAAGTCCTTGGCCTCTCCAGGCAACCCTAGGCCTGCACGACCTTTTTTTGGACACATCCCGGACGCAAATAACTAGTTTTGATTACTCAAAACCTTATGTAATGAACAATAGTATGATAGTCCTAGGCTATCCAAAATTACGCAATAATACGCCTTTTCATTTCTTTTAATGATCTCACGCATCTCCCGTCACTAAATAAAAATGTAAGACAAAAGAATGGAGCAAATTTTAGGTTCTTTTGCAAATCTTCTGATTATACATTGGCTGTGTAATGCAGTGAAAAAACATTTGTTGTAGCTTGTTGTTGATTGAAATTTCAGATTGGATGAGAGTTGCTCAGACTTAACCAGGCTTTCCTGCCATCGTTTCTGCATTATACGTCGCTTATACCACTTATACTCGGGATAAATGTACATGAATCGGGCCACATGGGTTTGTATACTACTGAAGCTGAAATACACCTGATGGTGAATGAAACGCAAGAAGAGGGAAATATGCAATTGAAACGTCACGGGGCAACTAATGCGAAGGAGACGGCATTGATTCTACCCCGGGCCCAGACGGGGTAACACCCTGGGTTTTATACTACTGAAGTTGAAGTACACCTGATGGTAATGAAACGCAGAGAAGAGGAAAATATGCATTGAAACGTCAGGGGCAACTAGGCCGAAGTAGGACGGCATTGTGATTCTAACGCCAGGGGCCGCTAGACCGAGGGTAACACCCTGTGTTGTAGACTACTGAAAGCTGAAATACACCTGATGGTATAAAACGCAAGAAGAGGAATATGCATTGAAACGTCACGGGTCACTAGGCGAAGAAGGACGGGCATTGATTTCTCCCCGGGCCCAGACGAGGTAACACCCTGGTTTGTATACTACTGAAAGCTGAATACACCTGATTGGTAATGAAACGCTAGAAGAGGAAATAATTCAAACGGTCACTGGGCAACTAGGGCGAGAAGACGGCATTGATCTACCCCGTGCCCCAACGGGGGTAATCCCTGTTGTATACTTACTGAAGGGCCTGGAATACACCTGATGGTAAATGAAACGCAAGAATAGGAAATATGCATCAAACCGTCCACGGGGCAGACTATGCGAAGAAGGACGTTGTTGATTCTTCCCCGGGTCCAGACGGGTAACACCCTGGGTTGTATACTTAACTGAAGCTGGAATACACCTGATGGTAATGAACGCAATAAGAGGAAAATATGCATTGAAACGTCACGGGCACTAGGCGAAGAAGGACGGCTATTGATTCTACCCCGGGCCCAGACGGGGGTAACTCCCTGGATTGGATACGCGATACGACGACATGAGAAACTAGGGCGCTTCAACCGTTAGGTCATATTCCGCCGCATGTGATCATGTAGGTAAATAGAGTTTTCTTTGTGTTTGATGATTATATTTTTTTCAAAATGTAAAAGGATAGAAACAGATAGATAGTACAGTGGGGGGGGGGAAAAAATTTTTATTCATTTGAAAATTAAATGTTTTTTTTAAATTTGTTTTTGGTTGAAAAAAGTACTTCGAGCGGATCATGAAAAAAATTGTAGTTTTTGATTGGAGATTACATTGTTTGCACTATGCTTTAGTTCTGGGAGATTTTTGGAGTTAAATTCATGCTGGCAAAACCCCAGCCATAGACGGGGGGGGGTTTGTCACGTTGGTCGTCATGTACTTTATATCAGTGCCGCCGTAACATTGTCGGGGAGGTAAAAGGGGGGAGGGAGATGCCCCCCGAGACGACGCCAGAGTTTGCCTCTATGTTTTGGGAAGTTTTTCGATTAACCCCGGGATGTCTTTAATAAAATTTTAAATGGGCCCAGACTTTTTGCATTCCAGTGGAAAATGAGCGCCTCTAAAACAAGGGTTGTCTACATCTATTTTCTCTATTCTTAAAAAACATAATTCTCTCCTTCCCAAAATCGCCTAAGCCCCGGCGGTCACGGGCAAGGGTAACCCCACCACAACCACCGAGGGCCACTAAACAATTGTCTGTACTCTTTACGTGTTGTCGACAATACAAACAAATGCATAATGCTATTCACAGCCCTTCATGTCGACACCGCGCTAGTTTCCAGGACTGAAATGCATTTGATAGAAATACAATTCTGGCAATAAACTTCTAGCATAAAGTTGACCTTGAAGAGATTAACTTGAAGGACTGGAAACATTTTCAATTGGGTTCGTTAATAATTTAATACGGAATTGAAATTAAAATATAAACGAAAATGGCCATATCCGCTTTCCAACGACTATTTAGTTCAGATTGGAAATTTAAGTCGAAAAGATGAGTTGTTTTATTAACTTTCCAGGTAAGATAAAAGCAATTTCAAAAAGTTCAATATGTAAAGTTGCTTCTGTTCATAATAATGTGCTAGTTTAAATACAATCGCTTCAAGACACAATCTCAATGTTGTTGAGGGTAGCAAGATGTCGCTGCAGACAAATAAACCAGAAGAAAATAGGACCAAACATAGTTGAGGTTTTATTGTATTGTGTTCACAATGTGCCGACCGACCTACCTGCACACAGAACGCGCCAACAATCTATGACGACGTGAGAAACTAAGGCGTTTTAACCGGTTGAGTTGATTGCGCCGCCTGTGATATTGTAAGTTATAATGGGATAAGTTTATGATATTACAATGGTGAAACAATTTAAGAGTGGGTCAGGTTTAAGATCATGATGTTTTTAGGACTATACACTTCTCAAAATAAAACAAAGATTACACATAATCATCACATCATCGCATTATCGCATCATTAGTGGAAAACTCCAAAGAACTAGGGGAAATCCTCAAAACTGTGCCTATAAATCCTTGCAAAAAACTGATTAGTTTTGATGTAGTTAACCTATTCCCTTCGGTACCTATAAACGATACCTTATCTCTGGTTAAAGATAAACTCTCCTCTGATACTTCGCTGTCGACGTGAACAAATTTACCTGTTGATCATGGCATTATGGAATTGTTATCGATATGTGTGGACATGCTATTTCCAATTCGAAGATCAATTCTATACACAACTAGACGGCCTGGCGTTGGGAAGTTGCCTTTCACCATTTATGGCGGATATATTCATGGACCATCTTAAAACAGAAGTGCTGAAGGTTAGTTCCATCATCATCACATCTTTGGAGGAGAAATGTAGACGACATCATCTGTATTCATCAAGGGGCACAGGCGGAATTTCAAGCTTTACACAATGATTTAAATATATTTCATCAGAACAAACAATTCACAATTGAAGAGGAAAAAGACGCGAGCCTTCCTTTCATAGACCTACTTATCTCTAAAGTTGTTACAATATTGACTTCTGGTGTATACAGGAAACCGACACACACTGATCAGTATGTGAGGGCTGATTCAAACCACCCAGTCCACATTAAGAAAGGTGTGATGAGATGTTTGGCAGTCCGAGCGGCTTCTAATTGTTCATCAGATATCTTATTGAACCAAGAAATTTCGTACCTAAACGATGCATTTGTGAAAAAAAGTTATCCAAGTCAAGTGTTCGAGAAAGTGATGAAATCTGTTTCAACAGCTGTTGTGTTGCAAAATAATTGTCAAGCTCCTGTTCCACCACAAATTCTGAAAACAGTAGTTCTTGATTATTATCCGAATTGGTCCGAAAAAGTCAAACGTCTTCTATCTCCTTTAGGGATTCGTACTGTTTTTCAATCACCTACTACCCTAAGAAGTATATTAACAAATAACAATTACTTAACCCAAGAACGAATCCCAATTGTCCAAGAATGCTGTGTACTCAATACCTTGTCAATGTGGTGCCGCGTACATTGGAGAGACCAAGAGGTTAGGTCTTGAGGTTAGATTGAAGGAGCATAAAAGCAACGTTACGCAGTATAAAGTATGTTCCTCTAGATTTTCAGAGCATGTTTATAAGAATCACCATTATGTGGTTTGGAACAACCCATTATCCTTCATGAAGCCAATCCACATAAACGTAAACTTAAAAGAGGTTGCATTAATGTTTGTTACTAATAATGTAATAAGTGCACCTAGCATTGATTTTCCTGGAATTCGGAAAGTTTTTCTAGCTAATTAGCCATATTGTTTCTTCTTCATGTTTGTTTTGTGAATTTTATTACTTCTTTTACTGTTTTTAATAACAACTTTAACCACATTTATTATTATGTTTCTTTGGAGGATTGATGGAATTTATTTTGTTTAGTTGGCATTGTTTGTTTGTTTTAAAGCCCATTCTGTTGTCTTGTTTCAACTGTCATTAAAAACCTGACGAAAGAGGTTGATTAAGGTGTGTTTGATGTAAATATATTTTTTTCAAAGTATATAACTTCGAATGAGATATTTAGAAAGTTTGTCTACGTTATCAGAAGTTCTTCATAGGATTGGGAGAGATCAAACTGCGTGCGTAAGGCAACATATTTGGTACATTCTGCTAACATATGATGTTCGGTTAAAGGAACATAACACGACTTACTTTATAAAAAATATATATGTGGAACATGGCGATAGCATATGAAAAGTTATTTCTTTGAATGACAACCGAAATGTGTTTTATGCGAGTTAAATTTGGATGGACAAAATATTCCGAATTTGAATTTTTTTAAGTTAGTCGCCGTGATCATAATATAGGCTACGATTGTGGCGCTTCAACAGAGTGGGTCATATTGCGCCGCATGTGATAATGTTAGTGAATAAATAGATCGAGTTTGTTGTTTGTTGATGATAACTATAGGGCTAGGATGTTCCTGACATCTCCTGGTTTTACTATTGGTTAATACATGCCTCATAAATAGTTCTAAGTTTGTTTTAAGGCTCTGGGACAAAATCTACCTCGGGCCCAGACGGGGGTACGTCGTGGTCGTCATCGTCTATGTCTTCGTTTGTGTTGTCATGTTGGTGTCGCCGGGGAGGTCGTCAAGGGGATAATACTACGACGACGTGAGAAACTATGGCACTCGAACCGGGAAGGTCATATTGCACGGCCTGTGACATTGTATGTTTAAGAACTGAATTTTGTGTTTGTTTTTAAAATTGTTTTCTCAATTAATAAACTTATAGAATATGAAAGATAGAAGTTATAAAAATTATTATAATTTTGTTAAAAAAAATGAACAGTTTAGATCAGTGGTTCTCAGCCTTTTTCAGCCTAGTACCCCTAAAAGGCATCGCGAATTATCACGTACTTCTCCATATTTTTCTTTAATATGATACATTCATTGATACAAAATAAAGAACATGCGTACATACTGGTATAAACAAATGAATGCGTAAAGTTCCTCCAAAATTGTATGTGTTTTTTGTTTTTGCAATCAAAGGGAAATCTCGTATGAAGCCTCGATTGATTTTTCAGAGGTATGTGTGTACTTCTGAGAGATAACCGTACACCCTTTTCCTGCCTTCACATTTTCTTTTGAAAAATTCGATTGGTTTATCTATTATTTCGGAATTCGGCATGTTTTGTTTGCAAATGTCTCTTTAAATGAGCTGGTTTCATGCATTAGTTGGACAATTTTTCCCGTTGAATTATTTTATTGAATTTTACCTGCCCATAGGCCAGGAAGGCTAATGCAGGGCAAGTGTGGCTCTCTGTAGCCGGACACAGTAATTACAGTGTTACAAGTTTAACATTTCATACAACAAGATAACATGACATTTGTAGTGTTACACGAATTGAGAGCCAAAAGGCGGATAAGGGTACTTGAAGCGGGATTGAGGTCTGAAGGCTCGATGACGCGAAACGAGGTCGTGAAGCTCATTCCTGCCGCCTGCGTGAAGAAGTTGCACGTAAGGCCCTGCGAGGGTGTCGAGTCGAGAGCTGATACCACCGACGCCGGTTTGCGTATACACGTCTTTATTCCGCGTCATTGGAGGAAGCCGCGCGATGCGGCGAAGGATTCCTCGCTCAGTGAGAAATATTGCTGGAGACATCCTTTTTTTTGGTTTATTTGGATTAAGGACGCGTCAACCGTAAGGTCATAATGCACCACTCTAGCCTAAGGGGGGTGGGGAGAAGGGGCCCATGCTGGTCAGAACTAGCCACGGATAAGGGGAGGAAGAGGGGTTTCTCACGTCGCGGTCGTCATCGTCTTTGTCATCGTTCGTTGTGTCATTATCATCGTCGCCGGGGGGTTGTCAAGGGAAGGGGGCAAGGTCCCCGACGACGATTGCCAGAGCTCGCCTCTAGTTTCGGGGAGTAAGATACATACTACTACTCTTACTAGCTGATGTTTGCGAGGTGAACTTTTTCTCTTGAATCGCCTTGTACGATAAGCAGAGCCATTCTCTGGGCCAATTCTACCCCGGACCCAGACGGGGATAGAGACATCCTCCAAAGACGGGAGCCAGCGCGGTGGCCGCGTATTCACAGAGGGGACGGATAAAAGATTTATATGTGTGCCGTAGAGTACGGAAGCTGCATCCAGAAAGTCGCCCACGAAGCATCATGTCCTTGCATTCCAGTCACAGTGGGTTGGATAAGTCATATTATTTTATATTTGTTGAGGGCTGTCTTTTTTCAATTGATAATGTTGAGACACCAAGTGAATTTCATCCTTCAGCTCGATGGTACAATGGACCTAGCTTCCTTAAAAGAACAGAAAGTGATTGGCCAAAAGAGAAAGTGCACACTGACAATGAGGGGATCGCTGACAAAGAGCTGGAGATCAAACTGGAATATATTAACGTTGTAACGATTTACAACACTGTTCTTCCCGAGGTGGAAAGATTTTCAAACTTTTGTAGACTAATCAGAACAACAGCATGGATAATGCGGTATATAAATTGCCTACGCATGAAAATGAGAGAAAATTCAGTGCTAAGTGTTACTGAACTAGAAGATGCTAAGAAAAGATGGTATAAGAAAGTTCAATGGGACTCATTTCCAGAAGAAATGGCAATGTTGTCATTGAAAAAATCCTTTTCTAAATCAAGCAAGATATTTCAACTTGATCCATATCTTGATATTGATTGGATCATGAGAATGCGAGGGCGCATTAGTAAAGCACCGGGTATCGCTGATGCTACGAAGAATCCAGTGATTTTAAATGCAAAGCATCCATTTACAAAGTTATTAATAATGGAATTTCACAAAAGGGCCGCGCATCAAGGACAGGAAAGAGTGTTCAATGAAATGCGACTGCAGTTTTGGATTCCAAACATGAGAGCGGCGATTCGCAGTTCGTGGAATTACTGCAATTTGTGTCGGATCAAGCGAGCCCTACCAAAGCCACCAGAAATGGGAGATCTTCCTGAAATAAGATTAACTCCATACTTCAAACCTTTAACATTCACCTGTGTTGATTATTTTGGTCCTATGGAAGTTTACCATTGGAAGAAGACGAGAGAATCGATACGGTGTGCTATTTACTTGTATGGTAATTAGAGCTGTACATTTGGAGATGGCTGAAACCCTCTCTACTGATTCAGCCATAATGGCAATTAGAAGATTTCTTGCCCGTCGAGGAACTGTTCGGAAAATGTATTCCGATAATGGCACAAATCTACGAGGAGCTCATCGAGAGTTGAAGGTAGCTCTGAGGGTCTTCAACAGGAAGAAATTCAAGACGATTTAGCAACAAAAGGAATTGAGTGGCACTTCATTCCTCCAGCAGCTCCTCATATGGGAGGATGTTGGGAAAGAATGGTTCAAAGTGTAAAAAAAGCATTGTCAGTGACGCTGCACTCGCGATGTCCCTGGCTTGAAGTGCTTCAAACACTCTTTGCAGAAGCAGAGTTTATGGTTAATAGAAGACCTCTTACACATGTACCCGTCGGCACCACAGAGCCGGAAGCCTTGACACCAAAACCATTTCCTTCTTGGAAGTTCATCAGGAATATCTGTACCAGGGATCTTCGATGATAATGATTTAATCCTAAGAAGACAATGGAGGATTGGTCAGAGGCTTGCTGATCATTTTTGGAAACGTTGGATAAAAAAATAATATATACCAACTTTGGTGAAACGGGAAAAATGGCATGAACCTGTGGAATGTATCAAAAGGGGTGACATTGTTGTAATAGCTGATGGAAATCTACCAAGAGCCAGCTGGCCAAAAGGAGTAATCGAAACCATATACCCAGGAAAGGACGGACGTATTCGAGTGGTAGATGTGAAGACAACCAAGGGAACCTATCGCAGACCAGTTCATAAGTTGTGTGTGCTACGCACAACAAGTTTGCCCAACCCACTGTGAGAATTTGGGTGATGCAGCCGGATACATCACCGTTGGGGGTATGTCATGCCTTGCATTCCAGTCACAGTGGGTTGGGTAGTCCTATCATTTATATAATATGTTGAGGGCTGTGTATTTTCAATTGTTATTGTCATGGGAGATTGATATGTTATGTTATGTTTATGTTTTTGAGGTCTGAATGACAAGACTAAATAAAACCATCACTTTAAAGAATATTGTTTCTCATTCAATTTATGAGTTGTAAGTTGTGGATAAACGTATTTCTTTATACCCTGTCGGTGAGCCGACAATAAGTTTATGGTATATTTGATAATTATTTTGTTTCTAAGTTTATAAAAGGACACAAAATGATGTTCGTGATAGTTATAGCAAAAGAAACATGATTTATTTGAATAGAAATTAATTATTACAAGACAAAACATGCCGTACTTGGAATATATATTATAGTTAAAGGGGCTAAAAACTCAAAATATTTTTTTACCACGTGATCTATAGCACAACACTTCACTTACATGACCGTTTAAAAAATTATATCTTGTAACTGGGATTTTACACGAATTTTTGTTTTTTTAAATCAAGAAATTTGTGAAAATTTGTGTTTTAGGAAATTTCTTAAATTGGGCTTTAACCTGCTTATTTTTGGTCCACATAGATACAAGAGCATAGTACCAATCTAAAATGCCCCTAAATATAACATCGTGTCTTGAAACTGTGCCCAAATATACCCTCAAACACGCAAAAATATGCATTCCAAAATCACACCCCATCTTGGTAATCAGCATATTTTGACCGAACTACTAGCCCAAATTACAAAACAAAATATAGAGAATTTACAGAAATGGCTGTAGAGTACGTCAATAATGGCTAATATTTTTTTGGATCAAAATCCTCCAAGGTCAACGGGCATAAAGATCGTCCCCATGTTATTTCTTATGGGAGATTTTTGCCGATGGGACCTAGCTCGAAAACTGTCGTGTTTGATAAATTTTTGGGAGGTCATGGTGGCCCCAATAATTTTTCTGTTAATTGCTTAATTCATTACTAGTAAGCCTGAATTAAATATATTTTTTGAGTTTAGTGTTTACACCCCTTTAAACATGTATGTAACATTTCACTTTTTCAAATGTTGAGTGTTATTGATAAGAGAAACTTAAAACATGGTTTACAATAAATTAACAAAACTTGATTTTTAAAGTACTATTCACTCATTCGCATTTTTACTTTATTTTCTTTTATTTAAATGCGCATGGATAAATCACACAGAATCGCACACGCGTACGTAGACAAGAAACTGTAACAATAAACAACGATCCTTGTGATGATAATAAACCTTATTTGTCGGTTTCTGACAGCCCACAGTTTTAAAACCACACGCCCGGGTTCATTTCCAAATGTAAAGTGTTATTACTCTCCGCACATTCTTTGATTCCAATTTATTATTCCAAACCTGAAGAATAAAACCGTTCATGATATCTCAGTGTTTTGTGAGGAGTAATGGCAGCCGAGCGGTGATAATACCAGGCTATAAGGCTATAAACAGAAGGGGGGGGGGGGCATGTTGACCAGAGGTGTTGCAACAATCTGAGGATAGATTGTCTTTGATTTGACGCTTTGCGGGTTAAGAGTGTTCGCCAGACGTTTACAGGGACTCGACCATTTAGAAAAATAACTGCATTGACAAATTGCTTGAATGGGCAACAGATCAAAATATTTTCATTCAAAATTTAATTTTCAACCTTTTCAAAAAAAAAATAGTAATGAGGGCTATAGTGGTCCCAACGAAAGTGGCTCGAAATTGTTTTCCCATCATAACAACTTTGTCAATCCTATTCACCTTATAGTAGGGTCTGAGATGTACATTGGCTCGATTTGCGTGCCGAAATTGATTTTTGGTTTTAAATGATAGAAACCATTCACCCAAACATGATCTAGGGTTCTTCAATTTTTACGCCGCCAGCTTGGAAAAAATGGCCGCCATAGTACATTTCAGGAAAAACGATTAAAAACTCATGCAATTATTGTGTTTAAAATACGAAAAAAATTGGTGTACTAATTGATCTATAAGAAATAATAAAAAAATACAATAACCCGAAAAAAATAATTTTAAAATACAATTTTTTTTATTAGTTGATTTTGTACTTTTGTGGTATAATTAGACGAATAAAGGCGCTTTACATTCTTTAGAGATAAAAATATGATCGATAGATAATAATACTTAAATAAATATTAACCGGCTTAATTAATTTTGGTAGCCATCTTGAAAAATATGACCGCTAATAAAAGTTTTTAATTAGTTTTCAGCAAAATTTTAAAAAATATTACGAAATAATAAATGTATATGATGTACACAATTTGAATAAAGTTTGTATTACACTTAAGAATAGACCTTTATAGGCCTGTATTATAGTGTAAATATATATATTTTTTATTTGTCGAATTTTTAGTTTGTAATTTGCTTGACAACAATTTCTTTTCATTTATCTTAAAATGCGAAATGGGCGTGGTCTATACTATACATTATACATATGTGAGAGCTAATATACTTTTTATGTTTACATGTAAATACAATTTTTTAAATGTCTGAGTGCACATTGCTGTGCACAAGTGATTTGGAATAGCACCTATCTTTATGAACGCGATATGCGAGGTGACCTCCTGTAATTTTTAAAATCAACACGTTAGGGTAGTACCACAAGACCTTTTTTACATTCATGGGAAATTTTTAAATGTTGTTCCTACAAAAAGGTATTGATAGCCTACATATACAGTTTGACTCACCAATTTCTACATAATTGGTCCTCATCACACTAACGGGACTTTGACATCGTATCGTCATCATCTGTATCTACTTGAATGCAATAATCCCTGACGTTTTGACAATCGTGGCATTTGCATAAAGAAGTACAAGTTAGATAATTTCATGCAAAAACAGTTTTTCCCCCGATAAACTGGCCTTTGCATCCACACCTTACTTTTTCCAATATTGCCTTAGTAGCCGGCAGAGAAGGCATTTCACAGAAACTGTAGATTCTTTGGGCCCAATTTACAAACTATTGATCTCAGTAAGTGGTAGAAAGTTAGGATGAGAAGAACGATAACCCTTGCTTATCCTTGCCATGGCATTAGCTCTTCTGATATGTGGTGCATGGTTATGCTCTTCAAGTTGGCGGCAATTTCTCTCCTTCAATTTTCTTGGTCCTAAACAACTCCCGGAGCAGGTATTTGACTTTGGTGATTTTAAAGTGTTTGGGACATACATTTGGCATGTAAAGCTTTCAAGATCGTACAATACCTGGTCGAAATCGAAATCGTCTTCTCCCAACTCATCAAAAGCTTTATACTCGTTTAAATTCAGTAGACAAGTAAAGATACAAGGTACAATTTTCTTTTTTGAAAACCTAACTGATTTTCCACCCCAATATGCACCAGGGAAACAGAGAAGTCCGACCAATCACTTACATTTTTCACTGTCTAATTCATTGCACTCATCATTCAAATTGATACTTCTTTTGGTTTGCCATGGCCAGTAATAAAAGATAAAGTTTTTCAGCAGATTATACCTTGAACAAAGGTATATTAATAGTAAGAATACGTCTGTGTCTGGCGACATGACGTCAATGTTACAATTTATGCAATACGTCTGTGTCCGGCGACATGACGTCAATGTTACAATTTATGCGGCTTCCTCGTGTGTATGGCGTTCAATATTCGGTTCAAACAAGTCGGGATGGTTACTGAAGGTACAATCTACTGAAACAACATTGATTCGTTTTTATCCTCTCTGAATGACTTCAAAAGTGTTTTACGTAAGTTCACAGTATATGGCTAGGTTGTGATTTACTCTCAATGTGAGATAGTATAATGTCGTCTGAGAAATGAGTTTTTATATTTGTTGCGTTATTAACAATGAATTTCATTAGGTACAACCATCACTCCTTTCTTTTATAGAAATATTATCCTTAAGTGAGTTATGGCGTTATGTAATATGTAAACAAAATTATTCTTCCCTCGACTTAAAAAGAAAGAATTCTCCTAATACGAAGAACAAACTCATTGGCAAAGTCCTTGCAAGTATTCATTCCTGGACCATTCGTGATACATTGCACTAAGGTTATAGCATCTACAATGCATATCTTACTGTCTGACACTGCGGAACTGGCACATGTTTAAGTCGTACATAACGTTGTTCTAAAACTGACATGAAGAAATTGTATCATTTGGAATTAGCAAGAAATCACGTACGACCAACTTTTAAAAATTAATTTTCTTGTTACATATTGTTCTTTAGGTCAGTAAACTTTATAGGCTACTCTTTTGACAGTGTCCAAACATACATTTGGAATAAATCAATAATAACTAATAAGTCGCTTGGCAACAAAATCATCGTACAATAGCTTGCCATCTCTATTATATCTAAAATATAATTTAACGAATTATGTTGATAAGTTGCTTCTCAACTAAAAATGGATTGTCTTCCAGGTGATCTAAGATGCCTGTCTTAACTTTTCTACATGGTTGAATATACGAACTGATATCTTCCCAGAGAGCTGATATGTTTTTTGCAAAGTTTATGCTTTATCACACCTGTTCTTGGAATCAAGCTCGTCTACTAAGGGTCTTAATTCTCACATCGTGGTCGTCCTTATCTTTGTCATCGTACGTGGTCATTATCGTCGTTGTTGGGGAGGTCGTCAATAGAATGAAGAGAAGAGAGGTCCCCGACGACGACTTTTAGAGCGATAGAGCATATAGTTACAGGGAGTGATACTCCCCTACCTACCAGCTGATGTTTGCGATATGGAACTTTAATCTTTTCTCGCCCTTTACGAAACAGAGCCATGCTCTGTGCAAACTCTAACCCAGGCTTAGATGAGGGACGTCAAATTGGATACGCCATGTTAAGTTTATATTATATCCCAGAACACTCAACCGGCTTCCACCGTTCAAGAGCTTACAAAAATCGCGGTCTACAAACTGTTCCTGTAGGAACTGTTTTTTTGTATATCACGGGTGTAGTACATCTTGGTTTTTGTTACCCAAAAATTACTTTGCCTATAAATAAAATTAGAAAATATATAGAGGGAAAATAGAGGGAAAGGACCAAATTGACTACATCTGAGCCCGCTGGTATTTTGGAGAGGCGCGCGTATGCAGTTGGAAAGCAATTTTCTTACGCTTTGCTACATACAAATAGCTCTAAATCCTAAACTATTTACGCTACCGTTAAAACATTTACGTTTTTGTACGTAGAAATACACACATTGTCATAACTTTAACTATATGGTCCATTACAATTTTGTAATTCAAATTAAAAACAATACAAAAACACGTGGTCTCTGACAGTAAAAGCCTACTTTTTACCCCCCCAAAAAAATATTTTTCACCCCTTATGTTTTTTGTATGCTTTGTTGCTAAGTCAAAACTTATTTCATTATTTTTCCCTTGTTCGTTCGTGCGCTACAACGTTTTATCTAAAAGCATATTGGCGGCCATTTTATCCAAGATGGCGGCGGAAAAAATTGAAGAACACCTAGATTAATTAAAGTACGATGGTACCAACCGTTTAAAACCAAAAATCATTTCGGCACGCAAATCGAGCCAAGGCCCTTTTTTGTACATCTCAGCCCCTAGGCCTACTATTAGCTCAGCGTGGATCTTGCACATGGAGGAACTCTGTGATCTAGCACAGATAATTTTTGCTTAAGTTGGTAAAAGATATTTCTCTTTCATACACAAAGGCGAGATTCCATTTACCGCGCATTCATTCTAAACCCACCGATACCAAGCATCTGCATTCTTTCGTTGGAGCAAGTAGGCCTATACCAGCATTGTTCACCCTTTACTAGCATTTGTTTACCGTCATTTGTTCACCCTTTACTATCAATTGTTCACCATTTACTATCTACTTTTATATTATTCGTTAATTTATTTTATGGTATTTTATAATGTGGTTTAAAGTGGTATAAAAGGCAATGAAAGTTAAGACACTTTGTGATTTGGGCCTCATGCCCCTTTTCTAACTTTCTATGAAGTTGTGCACCTTAATTTTCGAATGTATGTACAATTTCTTCAAATAAATAATAATAATAATAACAACGACGTGAGAAACTGGGCGCTTCAACGGTTAGGTCATTTAGTAAGTTCATGAAATATGTTTAACAAAATGTTATTCACATCACACACATTTTTTATTTTTTCAAATTTTAAGTCGCTATCTTTATCATCATTTTATTTTGTTATATACACTCAATCAATCGTATTTTACTATAAGCATAGTCATTCTCTGATCCAATTATTATACCCCGGGCCCAGACGGGGTTATACTCTGATTATGCGTGACGTCATTCCCCAGCCCCTGCACGGCGACGGTTTGTTTATAGCCAGCCCACGTGACCTTGTGACCTTGACCTAAACGGCGTATGGACGTGGTTACGATATCGAAGACGTGTCAACCATCCACTTCATATTCAACGACGACGTGAGAAACTAGGGCGCTTCAACCGGTTAGGTCATATTGCACCGCCTGTGATATTGTAAGTTAATGAAATAAGTTTATGGTGTGTTTAATGATTATATTGTTTTCAAAGTTTACAATGAAAAGAAAAAAAATATTTAATTGAATTAAAAATGTTTGAAGTAAAATAAATTTTGATAAATAAATTACTTTGGGACCACTGGCTAATGTACCTTGCCAATAGGTTAAAACATGGTGTTGTGACCATGTACAGGTTCAATGCTGCTTGGTGGTTTTGTCTGAAAGATTTAAATTAAATTCTTTGGGGTCGGTATGAATCATATTTGAATCACAGATTCCATTTAATACATTAATTTGAGAGATTAAAGTAATGTCTTCCATGGTCCATGGCATTTCAACGTTTTTTTTCAGTTAACAAGTATTTTTTTGGTTGATTTGGATTAAGGACGCGTCAACCGTTTGGTCATAAAGCACCACTCTAACCAAGGCGGAGGGGAGGAGGGGCCCATGCTGGTCAGAACCAGCCACGGGTAAGCGGAAGGATGGGGAATGGTAGTCCCTCACGTCGCGAACGTCATAGTCTTCGTCATCGTTTGTGGTATCATTGTCGTCATCGTCGGCAAAGGGGTCGTCAAGGGAAGGGGCAAGGTCCTCGACGACGATTGCCAGAGCTCACCTCTAATTTCAGAGAGTAAAATACTACCATTCATTCTAGCTGATGTTTGAGAGGTGGACTTTTTCTCTGAATCGCCTTTTACTTTGCCTTTTATCCCCGTCTGGGCCCGGGGGAAAATAGGCCCAGAGCATGGCTTTTTACGATTAGCAATGCCATGCTCTAAGCCTATTCTACCCCGGGCCCAGACGGGGGTAAAAGGCAAAGTAAAAGGCGATTCAAGAGAAAAGTCCATCTCTCAACATCGGCTAGTGTGAAGGGTAATATATTACTCCTCGAATCTAGAGGTGAGCTCTGGCAATCGTCGACGGGGACCTTGCCCCCTCCCCTTGACGACCCCTCGACAACGATGACGACAATTACACAACGAACGATGACAAAGACGATGACGACCGCGACGTGAGAACCCCCTTTCCTCCCCTTACCCGTGGCTGGTTCTGACCAGCATATATGTTGCAAGGAGGTGATTCAAATGTTCCTTGGAAGCTTCGCAAACGCTTTTTTTTAGTCGCATTGATGGATGAGCTTTTTATTATAAAATGTTAATATTAATTTAAAAATAATAAAAACATATTAACACGACCCATACAAAGCAATCTTTAGGTCTGTTGGATCTATGATTCTTTGTAACAAGGCTGTGAGTAAGGTATAAATCTCCTGTATAGTTTTCATACAAGGCTGTGAGAAAGATTTAAAATCTATATTTTCGTGCTATTTGGGCGGATTCTGACAAAACGGGTGGGGCTACAACGTTCATGTTTCACATGGACATTAGAGTCAGGGTGATGTATTGACTTTTGAAATAAAAAGTTGAAAAGTTAGCCAGAATCTATAGAAATGAAGGTTTTTATATTTAACACCTCAAAAAACTCAAATTAAAACTCGTTTGGTCAGAATTGCTGGCCAATTGGCGAATAAGACAATAAGCTGAATAAGTAGTAACCAGCGTGTTCACCACATTTAAAAAAAGAAGGATTAATTATCGTACCCCAATCAAATTTGGCATTGTGTTATCAGGTACCTACATTTCCTCGACTATGTGTTTTAGGGTTTATAACACTAATCATGATGACTGAGTGACACCTCCAAAACACACCAACTCGGATTGCTGCAAAATGTGCATGAGTGTGTAAGCACACCGTTGCTCGATGCGGCGCACTTACGGACACTTAGATAGTACATATATTTGGCGGCCATCTTGTAAAATGGCTACCATTAGTGTCATGGGACAAACCTAAGACAACTCTATGTACAAATAATTTTCCAATAACATTCTTTATGAATATGCGAACATTAATTCGTCCGTCATCTAACACATTTAAATATTGTACTTGGCTGAAGGACTAATAAAATGTAATTTCATATAAATAATCCTCATAATAGTCCTAGGATGACAAATTTATTTCAATAAATAGGAAATTTTATGAAAAATCCAAATATTACGTCAGATTTGTTAAAACTGTCATTATTATAATAGAAAACAAATGAAAATCAAAAGCGTGTACTATATGCTATGCCTAAAGCAAGATGGCGTCGTAAAAATATTTTGCCCAAAATTACAAATGTCTTCCTAAGATTATTTTTATCCTAAGGTATACACTAACAGGATAGGAGAAAAACTCGACCAGTCAACATTACACTTGTCTTTTGGCCAGAATCTGCATCACAATGCATCAAACAATTAGGATTCGACCATTTTCGCAGTTTGTCGCACGCTACGCTTTTCATCACGTTTACCACCAAAGCGACCAAAGTATTTGTTTAGCAAAATGAAAAATACGTACGTGTTCACAAATGTATTCCGCAATCAAAATCTATCCCCGTGTCTTAAGAAATATTGATGGTTTTAACCGTAAAAAAATATTGAACATTTTAGTGTAATTCTGAAAATGTTAATTTTCCCCGCAATTGTTGATTTTTCCCCTTGACTTCTTGTTGCAATCCGAATCAAAAATTCAGCATAGTGCACGCCCCTGTCCTGTGAACACCACGCGCTAAATTTGATTTTTTAAATAAAAAAATTACATAATTTACAACATGATTTATAACGCGAAGTGCTATCGACGCCGTGCTTCCAAGATGGCGTCGTAGTTCTATGACTTACACGCTTTTCGAGACCACAACGTCATTTTTCTAGTGAGTAAACCGACGATTTTTTTTGGTTTCGCGCGTTAGTACCGCCTGTATGGGTCAAAGCTGAAATTTTGGATTCGACCGCCGCACTATAAGAGGAATTAGTTTAAAGGTGAAATGTTCTGTAGCGGAGAGGACATGGTTTTGGATATGAAAAGAGGTAGGGTGCAAAATGGTGAACATTTGGTGCAAAATTATGCACATGGTATAAAGTTGAAATTCGCAAAATGGGGGGGTGGGGGTAGCGTAATCTAAGCCCCCTCTTATTGAAAAAGCCATATCTTCGAAAGAATTAGGGAGCATTATTTGGGATTTGGGTGCAAAATGATGCATAATTGCCAATTGGTGCAAAATTATGCACATGATTTTAAGTCGAAATTCGCATAAGGGGGGTCAGCGTAAACTTAGCCCCCCCTTTTTTAAATAGCTGTATCTCCGAAAGTATTGGGGTGCAAAATTCTGGACTTGGGTGCAAAATGGTGCATAATTGGTGCAAAATTATGCACATAGTTTTGAGTTGAAATTCGCATTAGGGGGATAGCGTAAACTTAGCCCCCCCTTTTTGAAACGGCCGTATCTCCGAAAGTATTGGGGTGCAAAATTCTGGACTTAAGTGCAAAATGGTGCAACAACAACTGTCATAGTAATAATTGGCTACTCAACAGTTGGCCATTTAATAATTCCATCTTCTTCATTCAGCAACAACAGTTTGTGGCACAAACGATACACGGATCTTCAGGCTGCCGACTTGGCAACGCCGCAACGATCAGCAACTGATCTGTAATGTTAACCAATGGTATGGTGGTGTATGGTGGTGTAATGCACGACCTATAGCAATGCACTCATGCCTTTTGACTATAAAGTGTGTATCTCAAATCTACACTTTGACTCTAGTCGTATAATGCCGATACATTCAACGGCCGCGAACGACCCGACGCACCTTGGCAGTGGCCCACTTCCGGCGCTGGCCCCTCGGAATCAATGGAACCAGGGACCTTCCGGTTTGTAAAGTCCCAAGACGTACACCTAGAGAGTATTCTGTCAAATTTTCAGCCCTCTAGCTGGTCGGCAAAGGGTAGAAAATTAAGCGTCAACTTGTGAATTTTTCCAAAGATTGGTGGAGGCGCCGGGTCCGAGGTAAAAAGCGAGTTTCGAAACGAATTTCGCATTCGTTAGAATAGAGTTGGGAATGGGAAATTTCACACGCGCACATGATTCTTCAAGTTACTAATATGAAAGAAAGGTTTTGCTCCCGGCGCCGCGACGCCACGCGACGCCTGGCGTCGGTGCAAAGAAAGGGCCCTACCTGAAGGCGTCCCCCATGGCAAACCCGAAACACACGGTAGACGAGGGTGTCGTGTCAAAGTTTCAGATCCCTAGGTGCTCGGCAAGAGTAGAAAGACCAAGAGTGTAAAATTTCTACTGAATTTGGTGTAGTTTCACTCTTGTACGTACGCCAGGGCTCAAACCGTTGATCTTATAGAAAATTTTATTTTAAGAAATGCCTTGGAATAATGATATCTATGTGAAAGATTATGTTTCCATATCTCAAAAGAAACGAATCACCGAAATTCCGTACGTAAATGTAATACGTAATGCGTAAATGTAATACGTAAAACGTAAATTGGAGATTTGAGATAAGCCCATAGCAGAGATTTACTAACCTAAATGATTCTTGGTTAGCCAATAACAAAAAAGTTATCATTAATTGTTTATCAAGATCAATTCCTGTTCTCCCTCTACGAATGTCACGATCATTGATGCTTTGTATGATTTTACATCAGCTAAAAGCCTCTAAATTAGATAGTTTTAAATTGGTGGCCACATAGCTCAGTTGGTAAGAGCATAGCCCAGGAAGCTTAGGTCCCGGGTTCAAACCCCGGTGTAGTCACTTTTTTTATTTCTATCTAAAGTACAAACATAACGGCGTCATAGTCGCCCTACTATAAAGCCAAGGTAAAACATCATATTTCCCAACTCTTAAGGTTACAGAGATGGTTTGTATTTCTCCAAGTCAATTTCGTATGTAGTCTAATAGGCAGTGCATCTGCTCTACACACGTTATTTAACAATGTACAAAACAGACCAAAAATTAGATAGTTGTTTTAAATTGGTGGCCGCATAGCTGAGTTGGTAAGAGCATAGCCCGGTAAGCTAAGGTCCCGTGTTTCAACCCCGGTGTAGTCACTTTTTTTAATTTCTATCTAAAGTACTTACATATATATATATATATATATATATTATATTATATATATATATATATATATATTATATAAGAGATATCCGTAAGTAAGACGTGTGGCCTATTCGAATTCTGGACAATACCACCTTTTCTCTACGTGAGAGTTGAGACGTAGGACGAATTTTATAAGTCAGAGTGGGCATCACCTACGTAATTTGTTAGCCCAAGATGCTTGTCGCAAATCCAACATTCAATGCTTGACTCCACTCTTGACATCTGGAACGGGAACTAGATTGAAATCAACGTCGCGACGCTAGGAAGCTTCCTTAGCAGCCCGATCAGCGGATTCTCACGTCGCGGTCGTCAGCGCCAGAAACTCGCCGTGAGTCAAGTCTAATGCTGCATGGCTAGAACCAGTATGGTAAGTTATGGTTAATTATGATTAAAGATGCGTCAACCGTCAGGTCATAATGCACCACTCTAACGTAGGGGAATATGGGGAGGAGAGGCCCATGCTGGTCAGAGCCAGCCGCGGGTAGGAGGAGGAAAGGTTGGTTCTCACGTCGCGGTCGTCATCTTCTTTGTCAAGGATCGATGGGCATTATATCCTTGTCGTCAGGTAGGTTGTCAAGGAAAAGTGGAGGTGTCCCCGACGACGACTGTCAAGGCTCGCCTCTAGTTTCGCGATACATACTAGCTGATGATTGCGAGATTGATAGAGAAAAATGTGTATGGTCTTATGATTGTCTTTCTCGCTATTATGAGGGTTAAAATAAAATGGCAACAGCAGCGAAGCATGACAACATGAGAAACAAGGGCGCATCAACTGGTTAGGTCACATTGCGATATTGAGAGTTAGTGACAAGAGTATGGTGTGTTGTATGGTTATAATCTTTTCAAAGTTTATGTAAATAAATGATAGTAATGATGTCACAATGATTGATTCTTTGTATGATTTTACATCAGCTAAAAGCCTCTCAAAGAGCAACGTATTTCCATGCTCTCTTTGTGCAACGCGGTAAACGTCAAATTATGTTGACAGATTCTCCTAATAGAGAGAACGGTGGATCCATCGCTTCCAAATACAAGTGACCTCAGTTAGGCGGCCGGTGCCCATGTCGCGCGTCGCGTCTCTCAATGAGCGAGTCCTCTCAAGTGAACATGGTTATTCTGTTTATTTCCAACTAAAATAACAATAACTATAAATCTAAATAATAATAATATAAATAAAATAACTCGTTGGTCTTGTTGTTAGCGTATCTGCTTCCAATGCAGAAGGTCCAGGGTTCGATTCCCGCCAAAGTCAGAAGTTTTTTACCTTCTGATTTGGACTTAAGTCCATCAGTTCGTGTCTTAGGAGTTTGTAAACGGTGACTTTTGAGCCGTCCTAGCAACGAAGCACATAATAAATTCAGAGTTGTTCTGAATCGGCCTTGTTGATTCTGGCGTTGATTCGCGGGTGTTCGCACTGTCCATACCACTGTTTGCTATATTTCCTATTAAAAATATCGATCTTTGGTTGATTATCGCTCACTCGTCGATTGCGTCGGGGCCTACAGGGTTGGCTGAGTTGCTTTGATTTACTGTCCCCCACTGAAAATCAGTTATATAACTGAGTGGGTAGACTCTAAATACAATTAATTAATTTATTTATTTATTTACTTACACTACATTAAATGGCGCAAGAGTTGGGGGAATGAAAGACAAGCATCGAAACCATTGCAACCCATTTTTTTAACTAAAATAGGATGAATAAAAATGTGCCCACACCTGTGTGCTAAAGACTCAACTAGTGGGGTAAAGATTACTAACTATAGTGCAAAATGTGATACCAGCATAAAAATTTGCAATTATGTAGATTTTGTAATGAGAAATTTGAAAATAACTGGCTCCACGATGGGGTCTTACTATTTAACTATTAATTAATTAATTAATATTAATTGCTTAATTATGTGACACGAATTTCAAAGTGGCAATAAATTAGTCAGGTTTGGTATTATTTTTCACCTCTATAAAGAAAAAAAATAATTGAAAAAATATATTGAAATATACATAATTTTATAGTTAATATGTTGTTTTTGCTGATTTTTTAGTTTTTGAACCAAAAAGATCAACGTTAAAGTAAAATTTCTTCTAACCAATGATATCACAGTGTTCACAAAAGAGCTGGTAACTATAATAATTTATTATTTTAAAATTTTCAAAAATAGTATTACAATATATTTAAACAAATAAATATATGGCGTAAAGATTTCTAACTATGGTACAAAAATATGATACCAACGAAAAAATTTTGCGATCTTATAGCTTTTGTAATAGAAATTCGAAAAAAACGGGCTCCAAGCTGAGTGTTTAGTATTTAACTATTAATTGATTATAACATTAATTAGTTAATTTAGTCCAAATTTTCAAAGTGAAGAAAAATTTTGTAGTGTTTGGTATCATCTGAAAGCATTTTTTACCAACATTAAGAAAAAAAATACATTGAAAAAATATATTGAAATATATACATGTTATCGTTAAATAAGTGATTTTGTGATTTTTTAGTTTTTGAACCAAGGATCAACTTTAAAGTAAAATTTCTTCTAACCAATGATAAAACAGTGTTTATAAAAGAACTGGTTTCTATAATTATTGTATCATTTTTAAATTTAAATAATAGTAATCACAATATATTTTAAACACAAATTAACAAATTTTTTAAATTGAAAAGTTACGGGAAACATGTTGTGTGACGTAGCAAAATGCATCATTTGACTTGTTTATATAAATCTTAAAGATTTTGTAATAAGAATTTCGAAAATCACTGGCTCCGGGCTGAGTTTTGAGTATTAAGCGTCAACATTCGCTATTATATTGTGGTATCTAGCCCCTATCATCACGCGGGGGATAGTTGCACGTGCCAAACGATACTTCAATTTCGCTTCACCCAGAGAAAAATAGCTCTGGTGCTTTTTTGGTTTTTGGTGCTTGTTGGTGACAAATCTTTCCCATTTTTTTATCAAACATGACAAATTTATCTTCACTTAAATATTTTTGTACACAATTAGTAATTAATTTAATTTAAATCAATTCATAGTTTAATATTCAAAACTCAGTCTGGAGCCAGTGATTTTCGAAATTCTTATAACAAAATTTTAAAAGATTGATATCAACAAGTCAAATGATGCATTTTTCTAAGTCACACAAAAATAACGTGGTTTCTGTAACTTTTCAATTAAGAAAATTGTTATTTTGTGTAAAAATTATTGTAATTACTATTATTGAAAATTGATATTATTAATTATAGTTACCAGCTCTTTTGTTAACACTGTGTTATCATTTGTTAGAAGAAATTTACTTTATAGTTGATCTTTTGGTTTAAAAACTAAATCACAAAATCAAAATTTTTTAACTATATAACATAAATATATATTTAAATATTTTTTTTTCATTGTATTTTTTTGGTAATTGTTGGTGACAAATACTTTCATTTGATACCAAACATGACAAATTTATTTTCACGTTAATATTTTTGTACACAATTAAGAAATTAATTTAAATTAATAAATTCATAGTAAATACTCAAACTCAGTCTGGAGCCAGTGATTTTCGAAATTCTTATTACAAAATCTTTAAGATTGAATAACAAGTCAAATGATGCTTTTTGCTACGTCAAAAAATATGTTTCTGTAACTTTTCAATTTAAAAAAATTTGTTAAATTGTGTAAAATATATTGTAATTACTATTATTAAAAATTGAAAAATGATGAAATAATTATGGTAACCAGTTCTTTTGTGAACACTGTTTTTATCATTGGTTAGAAAAATTTTACTTTAAAGTTGATCTTTTGGTTCAAAAACTAAACAATCAAAAAATCAACATATTTAACTATAAAAATGTATATATTTTCAATAAAATTTTTTTCAACGAAATTTATTTTCTTAATGTTGGTAAAAAATTCTTTCAAATGATACCAAAGACTACAATTTGTCTTCACTTTGAAAATTAGGACTAAATTAACTTTTTAATGTTAATTAATCATTAATAGTTAAATACTAAACACTCAGCTTGGAGCCAGTTATTTTCGAATTTCTCATTACAAAAGCTATAAGATTGCAAAATTTTTACGTTGGGATCATATTTTGTACCATAGTTAGACATCTTTACGCCATATATTTTTTGTGTTAATATATTGTAATTACTATTATTGAAAATTTTAAAATAATAAATTACTTATAGTTACCAGCTCTTTTGTGAAAACTGTGATATCATTGGTTAGAAGAAATTTTACTTTAACGTTGATCTTTTGTCAAAAACTAAAAATCAGCAAAATCAACATATTTAAATATAACTTATGTATATTTCAATATATTTTTTCAATTATTTTTTTTCTTTATA
Organism: Sweltsa coloradensis; assembly: GCA_024449915.1. NCBI lineage: Eukaryota > Metazoa > Arthropoda > Insecta > Plecoptera > Chloroperlidae > Sweltsa > Sweltsa coloradensis. The sequence goes on along the minus strand of JAMZAV010001943.1, from coordinate 45,450 downwards.
GAGGTGAAAAATGCTCTTAATACTACCAAAAATGACTAAATTTATTGCCACTTTGAAATTCGTGTCACATAATTAAGCAATTAATATTAATTAATTAATTAATAGTTAAATAGTAAGAACCCCCTCGTGGAGCCAGTTATTTTCAAATTTTTGCATTACAAAATCTACATAATTGCAATTTTTATGCTGGTATCACATTTTGCACTATAGTTTGTGTTTTAGAAAACACATTGATCGCACTAAACAGCTCTATTCACATAATGCCAGAAGCAAAAATTCTCCATAACAGAAAAATATTAATCATTCCTTCTTTTGAAACCCCTCTTCCCGTTTTGGAAGGTCCATGCAGTTTGGATCGGTTAACGACGACGTGAGAAACTAGGGCGCTTCAACCGGTTAGGTCATATTGCGCCGCTTGTGATAATGAAAGTAATGGGTTTTGATTGTTTAGATTGTTTTATGAGTGTAAAAATAAAAAAATAAAATGATGATGATGGCGAAAGTAATAGCAAAATAAAAGTAATGTATGTTGAAGAAAATAAATAAATTAACACATGTGTATGATGTGAATTAAACCTTTTTTAAAAAGATTTCAATGGATAAGAAATTAAGAAAGTTTGTCGCCGTTATCATATGATTTTGTACGATGTACGTTGTACGTGTACGTGTACGATTGTACGATTTTGTGACGTAACCTTTGCCCCTACCAAAACTATACAAGACACCTGTTTTGTAGGGAATTAAAAGGGGAATTTTTTTTGCCATTGCGATATTTTGTCTATCTCAAACAAATTTGGAGTTATTCGATAACAAACAGTTCTTGTCCGCCATTTTCCAAGTATGGCGGCCGAAGCTCCAGTCCGATTGTAGGGAGTTTTAGTATGTTGATAAGTATCCTTTAGGGAGGGTCCCCTGCAAAATTCAGCGACATCGCAATTTTTTTCCCCCCAAAAATTCTTTATTGACAGGATTAAGAGGAAAAAAAACGGGTTTTTTCCAAATTATTACTCAAAAAATTTGCACTCCAAATTTCAAATTTACAACCATTCCAAAACTAAGCAAAACTTTCCAAAGTTTTCAAAAACCCTAAAAGCGGGCCAAAGAAAAAATGACGACGTGAGAAACTAGGGTGCTTCAACCGGTTGGGTCATATTGCGCCGCCTGTGATATTGAGTTGAAATGAGTTTATAATGTGTTTCATGATTCAAAGCCCATGGAGAGACAACGTTATAGCTACGAGAGGCATATTGAGACGCATGTGATATTGTAGGATAATAAATAAATTAGATTTTTTGGATTAAGGACGCGTCAACCGTTAGGTCATAATGCACCACTCTATCTTAGGGGATATGGGAAGGAGGTGCCCATGTTTAGAACCAGCCACGGGTAAGGGGATGAAGAGGGGTTCCAAAATGTTAAATTTTTCGTAGTAAAAAATTAAAAGATGGCACCTTTTTTTTAATGATGATTTAGCCAAATAGGGTTAATGTTTGATGTTGATGTTTTTTTAAGTTTAGGGGCGCGTCAACTGTTTAGGTAATATTGCGCCTCCTGAGATAATGTAGCTGTTTATGAGTTATTTTTAAGCGAGCGAAGCGAGCGTTTCCATTTGACTCTGTCGGAAAATTAGTCACTGGTTTTGTTTTTTTGTTTTTTAGTTTAGTTTTTTTTTGTTTGTTTGTTAGTTTGTTTGTATGTCTCGCCATAACGTTCGAACGGAGGCTCGGATCGAGTTGAAATTTTGACCATCCGCAAGCTTCGTTCTCGATTGAATGCCATTAGTTTTGTGGCAAAATCGTTCCAAAAGTTAAAAAGTTACATTAAAGTTAATCGAAAGTTTTTTTTTCAAACTAACCGGCGACAAATCTGAGATGGCCAAATCATTTAGAATGTCCGTCTGGTCACGAATGTGTTAATTTTATTTTGATCCGATAAGTAGTGTAGATGGAAATTACATTATAACAAAGTAACGTTCCATGGCAAAGAAAAGACGCGCGAAGTTTCTAATGCACTGCCACCTAGAAGAAATCAAATACTTTCGAGAAAGCAGTCTATTATTTGTCACCAAAGAGTTTAAATAGTTTTTTCCCAAGGAGTCAAGGTCCTCTAGATGGCGGTGGATTTTATCAACAATGAAAGGTTTACACACGGGTTTACCCGAATACCTTGGCAATAATTAATAATACTGGAAACGCGAACGTCGTAAATTTTTAAATTTAAAAAAAATGTGCAATGTGGGTCTAGTTATAGCACGTGCTCGCTTATCAACGCGTCCAACTGAGCGTTTTCCTAGTATAACTATATATAATTCCAAATTGGGGGAACGTAGGGGTGACGAGGGGAGACGCGGGTGGACAGGCTTGTGATCGTCGGAACCACAAACAAGCAAGGGGAGGGCATGGGATTAGGTGGCTGGGGCAAGGGGCCGGGGCGGGAGCTTGGCCGGTCGGTTCGGGGGGGCCTGTGCCATGTGACGAAATCAGTCAGGACTCAGGCAAAGGACAGAGAGAAAGGGAGGGTATGGGGAGGGCAGGGGTTAGTGGTTCCCCCACGTCGTGGTGGTCTTCGTCTGTGTCAGCGTCCGTGTTGTCATTGTCGTCGTCGTTGGGGAGGTTGTCAAGGAGAAGGGGAAAGTTCCCCGACGACGACCGCTAGAGCTCGCCTCTAGATTCGGGGAGTAATATACTAACTCTCTTGCGAGAGTTCCTTTTTATCTTCGAGGAGTAATATACTTCCCTCTTACTAGCTGATGTTTGCGAGGTGGATCTTTTCTCTTGAATCGCCTTTTACGATTAGCAGCAGCCATGCTCTGGGTCAATTCTACCCCGGACACAGACGGGGGTACTTGGATTAAAGGGATCGTTCACCTCTTATGTAAAGGTGTACCCAGACGTCTATTTACCTAAGTAGACTCCATTTACAACAAATTCTTTCTCGAAAATAATCATAATCACCATATATTAATTGTTAAATATGTAATGAAATTGACTATGTTTTCGCCCCTTCGCTGTACTGGCAACAACGCACGACACGGCATTGGCTTCGGAGTCGAGTAGCTGGGTGTCGCGGCGAACTGAGTTATCGTATTGGACATTTAAAGATGCTTGGCGAGGGGGGATATGACATGTAGTCAAGTTGGCATACTCGCTTCAAAATAGGTTGAAATAAAACGCATGCCATGTGCTATTCGGCCTCAAGTGTCAAGTGTAGAGGTGTTTACGAAGTTATGTTGTTTTGACAATCGACTTGATAAGCGCACAGCGCACTTGCAGTATACACATTCAAAACACCGTACACCAAGCCGAAATATATATTTACTGCCGATGCCAGTACGTTATTTGTTCATTCCTTTGTCGAATATGCTGTTGATGTGGATTTTTAAATCTTTGTTTGTGTTTGGAATGGTTCTTCTAATCTATATACCATAAGATATATTATTATGAGGGGTGTGCCTGCATACTCGAACGATATAAACAAAAGCGATAAGCAAATGGGACTAAAAGGAAGAGAATTAACATTAAACACTGCCCAGAAACCTTGCGCAGACCTCTTTCACATCAGTTGGACAAGTGCACCCGTTTCGATCAATCTTTTCATGATGACATTGGGGAATGGTGTAATAGGTGAAAAAAAATAAGAATGTTTATTTTACGTTACATGGCAAGTGAATTCTATTCAGTAGTGTTCGTGTAGAGTTTGTACACAATGTGTCAAAATGTCACCGACAAATAGTCAAATTGTTGCGACGAGAGTGACTTTATTAGTTGAATTGCTTGAACATGAGTCGGCGCAGTGTTAATAACTAAGCATTTTATAGTAGTTTTGGGCAGATGATAGTTTTCAAAGATTTTTCTAAATATTTTACGCCACGAAAAGCTTTGGAAAAAACATCCATCAGCACAATAGAGAAACATTGATGTCTCGCGTAATAAAGTAAGCATACCTCCTCATTGTTTATGTCTACAATTACGAACAGAAAAACTGATCTAACGGCAACAAAGATTTGTTCTTCATTCTGTATACACAAGTGTGGTCATAAGGCGGCTTTAAATAATAAATATACGGAGTATTCATGAGAAACTAAAATAAAATGCCGCTTGGGATAATGATACATTGTTAATCGTTTTCGAATAGCTGATGTAGTACATGCATAACGCGCTAGAGTTATTCGGAAGGTTCGCGGATCGATCCTCACCACTGGCAATCCTGACTTATACATGATTACGGAAATCCCTGTTAGTTCATAGCGTTTGGAATTTAAATTTAATCATGTAATTTCACTTATTGTGACCGAATAATTGAATTTTTTAAATGCTATAACCAAATCGCTTTTATTTTTTTAAAGTGGGAACTGTGCAAGTAATTCTGTATCATGTGTGTGTGTGTTTGTGTGTGTTTTTGTGTTGTAAGAATCGCGATCGCGTGTATTATGTTGTTGTATGGGCAATACTTATTCAACTCCACTATTAGGCCTAGTGCCCACCTGTCATGATTGGCAACATATAAAATTTATAAAGAACGTGGCCAATATAATATTTTTTTCCCTTAAATTGACAACAAAGTATGTGTTTTAAAAAACAGGTGTTTGGTTTAACTTTTAACGTATTGTCAATCAGATGATCGCAGGCCTTCGGCTTTTTTTTTCAGTAGAACAGACTATCCTCGACAGATTTGACCGGGGCCTGCCCCACGCGTTACTCGCCGCTATAGCTGTGCTGTGTTTTCAACACCTCGCCAGCTTCGGTCAGTGACGTCACTGACCCGAAGCGCGCCGATGAATTTAAAGACCCCTATTGACGTAGGTCTGGAAATATACACAATGAACTTTATTTTATGTTCGTACTTGGTTTTAAGAATAACTTGTTAAAGAGGTGAACGGGCCCTTTAATTATAGAGCGAAATTTTCACTCTGTAATAAGGGTGGTAATCGGCTAATAAAAGATCGAAATTCACTCAAATAATAGCGATATTTTGGCTTCAAAAATACTCTCTGTTTAAGCTATTAATAACTCAAATAGAAGGGAAAAATCACTCAAAATTGAGACAAACTAGGCCTAACTTAACTAAAAAAAAAAAAATCGAAATTTACTCAAAAAGTAGGGATGGGAGGGAAAGGGAGAAAAATCGCTCGAGTATAGCTTTAAATTTAAGATGTAAACTTTTGTTTAATCTTATAGAAATTTCATCTGCCAAAGTTTTTAATTTTGTATTTAGCCAATAACCCGCCCTGGTTTACACCAGAGCCGATTATTATATTTGACCTTTGTCGTTTGATAAAACTCTACTTGCGATAGTGTATTAAAAATTTAAAACTTAAAAAGTTTTGCCATGAACATCGAAGGTTTACTTTGGTATTCACAGATGGCTCCAAAATTGACAACAAGGTTGGAAGTGCCTTTTATTGCTCCACCTTAACTGAACTTTTTCAGGCTAAGCGGTGTGTTCAGTTTTTACTCCCAGAGTTTATTCGCCATCCGGTGAAGCTCTTAAATACATTCTACGTTTGTCGTTGTGGAGAATACCTTTTGTGTTCAGATAGCTTAAGTTCACTTCAAGCTATAAAAAACTCATGTATTCTAGTCATCATTTGGTACAAGACATCCAATTTCCCTATTTAGAAAACTAACCTCTAAGGGATATATAATAGAGTTTTGCTGGATACCTGGACACGTGGGCATAGAGGGAAAATTGAACACGCTGATCGGGCTGCTAAGGAAGCTTCCCAGCGTCGCGACGTTGATTTTTAATCTAGTTCCCGTTCCAGATGTCCCAAAAGTGGATACAAGCAAAGATTGTTGGATTTTGCGACAAGCATCGTGGGGAATGTGTTGCAAATAACAAATTGCATAGTGTGATGCCCCCATTTACTAACAAAATTCGTCCACCTACGTCTCGACTCTCACGTAGAGAAGAGGTGGTATTTGTCTAGAATTCGTATAGGCCATACACGCCTTACACCCCGGATATCTCTTAACCAGAGAAAAGGTTATTCCCATATGTGACCATGTGATGTACCTTTAACCGTGCATCATATGCTAGCAGAATGTGCCAAATATGATGCATTGCGCACGCAATTTGATCTCTCCCAATCATATGAAGAACTTCTATCATATGATAACGGCGACAAACTTTCTAAATTTCTCATCCATTGTAATCTATTTAACAAAATTTTAATTCACATCTTACACATTTGTTTCTTTTCTTTATTTTCATTTACATACATAACTTTATTTTGCTATTACTTTCTTCATCATAAATTTATTTTGTAATACACCTAGAAAACAATCTAATCATCAAACATACCTGCATTCACTCTTCCTCATTTCCTTTCATTCACAGGCGGCGCAATATGACTCTAACCGGTTGAAGCGCCCTATTTTTCCTCACGTCGTCGTCGTCAGTATACGTTTTGCATCACATGATATTTTATGTTTTTTTAACTCATGTTAATAGTCAATATTTTAAAAAACTACAAATACTATTATAGCAGCTGTATGCAAACTCACATTGATATGTAGATGGACGACTGCGTTCTCTCTCCCTCACTGTGGACGCCCATTAAAAGGCATGCATATAATAATATGCATTATTATCTAGGCCTACAGCACATGATATAGGCCTACACATATATATTATGTTGTTTTCAACTAAAAACAATGAAAACACAATAAACTATTCGTGCATATAGAATTAAAAACAGATGTCGACATTTACCTTTTACTTTTCGGCGTTTTCCGAAGAAATGCCCTTTCTATAAGACGTTGTACACTTCATCACTACACCCAGTCATAACCATTTTTGCTTGAAGACTTAAAGGTGCGTTTAAAAGTTCGGCGTTGCTCGCTAAGCAAAGGGGCAAAGTTGGCAAAGGCAAAGGCAAGTTCGCCGCGAGTCAGCAACACTTGTTTATATTTACAGATTAATTTTAGGACGCCTTTTTTAAAGAAACCATGGCTAATCGTCATTACGAATTTTTATTGTCAGGTATATAAAATATAATGTGGAGTCGGGGCATTTGGGCGAAGCAATTTATTTCCTTGTCGCAAAGGCAAAAAAGATGAACTTAGTTCAAAGTTTCTTGCGAGGCCTCGCGCCTTCGCGCGTTCGATTGAAAACGCACGCTGATTGGTCAAAAGCGCCTTCGCTTCGCGAGCAACGCCGAACTGTAAACGCCCCCTTTACACTGGCAAAGCGCACACGGTCACGAAAAACAGACACTGACGAGATGGTTTCGACGATGCTGGACGTGGACAGAGGACCTTCGATAAAATTGGAATGCCCTACCTCGTTCTTTGTCATGAGTATATAAAAGCAATTACTAGTGACATGTTTGAAACGTTGGCCGGTAAAATCTCTGCTATTCATCCCTAGACTTGGCACCGATCAGGACAATACAGTTTTAACATACAATAAGGAGAAGCCCCTTCATGGCTTAGATAAATCTCAACACTTATCCCTTGAACAAGCTTTATGCATACTCACTATTGACTCAACACGCTAACTTAAGAGGGGTGTCACATGGTCACTCAGCACATTTGAGCAAAATTTAAATGATCACCCAATACATCGAGTGACAATTCCAGTTAAAAATGAGTGCGAACACTCAAAACGCGTGAAGTGACCATCCGCTCGGCGTATTGAGTGAAACAAACCACTCAAATAATTTAGCGTGCAGGTGTTTATTTTGTAATTTCTCTTCAACAAGGATGATACAGAATGTTTCTGGTGGAGGAATCGGGGCTAGCATTTCCCAAACTTTACGTACAAATAACCGGCACCTCCACCAAACACGACATTCATTGCACGAACAAAAACGTTTAATATCCCATACATATATATCAGGGAACGAAGCGCCCCTCTAGGCCTGACTGTTTTTGACGATAATGACGACACAACCGAACAGACCTCAGATTGCCAGGCGTTATTATAAATTTCTCTTCAACAAGGATGATTTCAGAATGTTTCTGGTGGAGAAGGGGGGGGGCTCGATGATAGAAGTTCTTCATATTATGATTGGGACAAATCGAACTGCGGGTCAAGGCAATTTGGGCAATTCTTTTAAACTCGTAAATGTGAATGCAAAATATGCATCCTCTTAAACAGCTTCTGGACATCCCATAAGGATTTTATTACGCGCGCGAGACCCTTATTCAGCCACGCCTATTTTTCACCATCAAGAGAAAAAATACACTGTCTCTCTTAGGTGATGTAGATCTAGTCTATAATTTCTGACGTGTATAGCTTTTAAAACATTGCTTATGAAATGCATTTGGTCATATTAATTGGTGAGCGTAGCGAGGGGAAGCGAAGATTCCATTTCACTACACTGGAGAAAAAAATCCGGAATGTTTTTTTTTCTTTTTTTTTATTTTTTTTGTCTGTCTGTTAACACGATTCCGGCTTAGCCGATACTCCGATTGCGATGAAATTTTATGGAGGCCTTCGAAATCTCTGAACAAAGAACTCCACGTTTTTAGCGCAATCAAAAATTATTTCTCATGAAAATCGCAATTTTACGATTTTTTTCGTTTTTTCCCAAAATTTCTTCGACTTATATCTCCTACATGCTTTATCCCGATTGTAATGTTTTTTTTTAAAAGAACCTTAATTTTATGAATTGATATATTCGTGTGAAATTTGGCGCGTAATCAAATAATTATTTCTCATGAAAATCGCAATTTTCGATTTTTTAAATTTCTTCAGCTTAAAACACCTACATGCTTTATCCGATTATAATGATTTTTTCACAGAACCTTAATTTTAAGAATTTATATATTCGTGTAAAATTTGTGCGCAATCGAATAATTATTTATTATGAAATTCAAAATTACGTTTTTTTTCCTTTTTTAAAATTACGATTAATTACAAAAAATTTAAGTTTATTTTTTATCTAATTTGATTTAAATTTAAAAAAAATATCAACAAAGTTCTGATTTTTTCACAGAACAACAGAAAAACCGCATAACACATGGCAGCTCAATGCACCAATTAAGCTCATCCAACAACGCGGCGGGACAAAAGCTTTTTTCCTATTAAAAAAATTTCATAATTTTTTTTGTGCCCCAGGAACAGTTCATATTCGGATTACACCAACACTCGGGCCCCTTTTATCAGTCTTATCCTGACACGTTACCTCGCCCGTTCTCCTCACGCCACCCGGGGGACGTTCATCTTGTGACGAACTTTGCATCGAGTCGACTCGGCGAGTGGGATTGGCTTAAATAAAAACACGCCGTAGCTGGACCGTTTGTTGGGTTTTTTGTTTTGGGTCGGGGCCATCTTTTTTGTCTTTGTTTAAAATCCACTGACGTGGTTTGCCACGACTAGTTGTATATAGCGCGACTGTTATCCCCCCCATCATTACAGCCCAATTTTCGCCTCTAATGTTATTTATCTCTCTATCAACATTCAATTAGGGTCGCCGTGTTTATAAAGCAAGACTTAAAAATCGTCAGTAGTAACTATGACTTTTTCGAATTTAAATTCCGAATTTTTTTAAATAAAACGTTCTAACCCGGGAGTGATTCCCAAAAAACCCTTATCGAAAAACAAAAAAAAAATATTTCTCTTTTTACTTGCTACAAAAATTTAGCTACTTAACCATTCCAAAAGTAAAACCTTGTTATGCTTTTTTATCATTTCATCAAAGTATGTTTGGTAGTTTTATAATCCCATGAAAATACCAATTTTTGTAATATAATATTTCGAATATTAAAAAAAAACAAAATATACACAAATTAATGTTTTTAGAATGACGGTTTATCATCAGGGCCACAAAGGGCGTGGGTTTTTTTCCCGTGGTTGTTTTCACAAAGCTTTTATGTTTAAGTCCTTCTGGGGAAAACCCAAAAAACCGGGGGTTCCCCAAAAAACCCCCTCGAGTTGAATATTTAGCTCAAATAATTTGTAATATAAAAAAATTCCCCTGTACAAGAGTGATTCTCATCTGGGTTTAAATCTAGAAAAAAGCCCTCGCTGTATCTGCACAAAGGGAAATTATTTTAAACAATGCATCGGTGGTCTGTGCAAAGGCATCAGTTTTCCTTTGCGTGCTGATCATGTTTTCAGAATTTAGAATTTAATTTAAAACATTTCACAATTTTTTTAGGCGCAGGATCGGTTGGACAGTGTTTATAATATTTTCCCCCCCGGCTAGGGGGTACCCGGTTAATCAATTTGTAGTAAGGGTTTGCCCAAACATCTGTTTAAAAACCTCTGATGCCTTGTCCCCAAAGGTGTCTCGCCCTTCAACCTAACTTTCGGGCCGGGCCCACGTGCGTTTTTAGAGGGGGCCGCCCAGACGGGTCTCATTCACCATGCTCAGCGGGACGTGGCCCTCCCCCGGGGGTGTCAGGTCAGGGGGGTGGGTGGCGACAATACAAGGCGGGCCTGCTGGGGGTGAGCCGGGGGCCCCCACCCCAGGCCGCCCCCTGCCTACCTGGACAGTAAGAAACCCGGCTACAGCTAAAAAGCGGCCAGGTCTGGGGGCCGGGGACTGCGGGGTTTTCCCCTGCAGGGGGCGGGCGAGAAGCAATGGGGGGTGGTGCCGTCGCGTCCGAAACCGAGAGCGGAGGCGGAAGTAGCCTGGGCCCCAAATTTTATGCGACAGTGGGGTTGAAAAACAGTTTTCAAAACAGTAAAGTTTTTTACTAGGGAAAAAGCTCCCGTTGGGGGCGCGTTAATAAGCAAGCAAAGTGGCTAAAACAATTTTTTTGATGGTCCCAAAAACAAAAAGAGCTGATCTTTGGGCAACGGCTATTATGAGCCCAAAAAAGGGTCCAGCCCTTTGTCGGGCTTTTCCTTTCCATGTAACGTTTCTTTTGTTTAAACATAATTTCCATTCACCACTTTCGGATCAAAATAAAAAATTTAAAATATTATTTTGTGACCCGGAACGGACCCTTCTGAATGATTTTGGGGCCCCCTCGATTTTTTTCGCCGTTCAGTTTTTTTAAAAAAAAAAAATTTTGATTAACCTTTTAAAGTAACTTTTTAAATTTTTTAACGATTTTGCCACAAAAATTTAATTTGGGATTTAATTCCAGATCGAAGCTTGCGGATGGTTTCCCAAATTTCAATTCGATTTCCCAACCTCCGTTCGACCGGTATCATGAAACCAAAAAAAGCTGAGCGGCCTTTTTGTTTTCCAAAGGTAACGGGACTTTGTTTATAATGTAATTTTCCCTCGGGCCCATTATCGGGTTCCCCAAAAAAAAAAAACAATTCGTTTACCGGACGGACAAATTTTAAATGATTTTGGGCCCTCTCGGGTTTTGTTCCCCCATTTTTGTTTTAAAAAAAAAAATTTCCGGGGGTTTAAATTTAATGTAACTTTTTAAATTTTTTTAAAGATTTTGCCACAAAACTAATGGCATTCCAAATTTCCCGATCGAAAATTTTCGGATGGTCCCAAAATTTTAAATTTGATCCGAACCCCCGGGGTTTGACCGGTATTTATGAACCAAAAAAGAGCGACTTTTCCCCTTGCCATGGTAACCCGGGGTTTGTTATAATGTAATTTCCCCCTACCCTTTTCTTTTCGGTCAAAATAAAATTAACATATTTTGTGACCGGAAAGGAATTTAAATTTTTTGGGCCAAACCCCAAAGTTTTTCGCCGTTAAGTTTGAAAAAAAAATTTTGATTAACTTTAATGTTACTTTTTAACTTTTTGAAAAAAGATTTTGCCACAAAATAATGGGATTCAATCGAGAACGAAGCTTGCGGGGGTGGTCCAAATTTCAACCGATCTGGGCCTCCGTTCGAACGTAATCGCGAGAAATACAAACCCCCCCAAAAAAAAAACAAAAAAAAAACAAAAACCCGTGACTTTTTTTTTCCGGCAGGTCAAAAGGGAAAAGCTCGCTTTCCCTCGGTTTTAAAAAACACGGGATTTGGGACACGTCCCCCCCACCCTCCAACTTTGGACGGGAAAATACAACAACCCCGACCCCGTCACAGTAGAGGGCAGAGTATCGGGCATTTAATGGAAAAAACGTGGACGAGGGTTTTTCAAACTGGGTTTTAATTTTTTTTGTGGGGCGAGGGTCTTGTGGGGAGAGCCAGGGCACCATGGCGCAAACTCCCCAAATACAGAGTTAGGGCGGGAGTTTAGATATTTTTTGGAAAAACAAATATTTCATAGTCTTGTTCTCGAAAGCACAAGTTGAAAGTGAAAAGTTTTTTTTGCATTAATGGGAAAAATGGTTTAAAACCAAGGGGAACCCCGGGTTTTTTTAAATTATTTTTTAAAAAATACGAGTCCACACCCCCTGTTTAGGGATTTTTGATCGGTTCGACCGTTGAACAGGGGGGGGTGTTAAATTTTTCTGCTCTAGGACAAACACCTTGGATTTTTCATGGTATAAAAAGGGTTTTTGGGCCCTTCAAAAACCCTTAAGGTCCAAAGAAAAAAATTTTTTTTCCAGATCATTTGGTTTGTGATTTGAGAAGATGTTTTTGGGAAAAAAAAAAAAAAAAATTGCTTTGGCTCTCTTCTACGCTCAAATTAAATCAAAAACCGTTTTTTTACAATGTCAAATCGAGGCTGTTTTCTGAGCAAAAAGTTTTATCCCATCGGTTCAGACGGCCCATTCCCCTATCGGGAAAAAACCCCCGGAGGGGTGGTGACAGGGAAAAGGTAAGAATTTGGTGGGAAAAAGGTTTCCGGGGTTTTAACCCTTTTAATCAGTTTTAGAGAAAATTTTTTCCACGTCCCCACCTACTTTTTTGATTGGGGGGGTTTCTGGGGTAGTAGATTTTTTCCTTGTATCGCCCGCCCGCACTTACTCTTATTTGGGCGAATACCCCCCCCCCCACAACAACATGCTGCAGGTGACCCGCCCCCCCCCCTTTCCCCCCCAATTGTTTTTTTTGTTGTTGTTTTGTTGTTGTTGACCCGAAAGGGGCCTACAACAGTTTAAAAACTCTCCCCTTATATAAACGGAAAAGTTTCGGCCCGAATGGTTCTGAGTTGAACACTAGACAGTGTTGACCCGGTCTATCTGAGGCAACAACAGGGAAAGGGTTTTTCCCCCCTCTTTTTACAGGCGGCCCCCCCTCCCTAACACCCCGGACTACACAGAGAACAGGTCGTCCTCCCGGGCGGGAGGCGAGGTACATGTTTTGAGGCGGGAAGCCAGGGAAATACTGCAGGTTCCTCCTGCCTAGGGGCTGATGGGCCAGTTTCTCCCAGGGGGGGGGGTCTGTGACAGCACCGGGGCCGGCATCTTCCCTCGGGGGGGACTGCAAGCGGAGAGTGGGGCCCTACCTCCCACTCAGCGAGGGGAAAACGGACCGGCGGGGTTATATTCAGTCCTATTAAAGGTTGACTACAATCCTGCGCTCGTCGTGGCACTGAGTAAGGTGTATTTTTTCCTACCCAAACCAGATTTATTTGATACAACATTCATTGTTTTTACATTTCTGTTTAATATTTGCAAGAAAAATAAATATGTTGTAAAGTTATTTTGTTTCCTTGTCTCGAGGCAAAATCACCGGGGGCAAGAAAACCCTTTTGGGTTTTTTTTATTCTAAGAACATGTTTATTTTTTAACTTGGGCGAAGATAAAAAAGCTCAATTAACCGGATTGCAAGTGATCAGAAAAAGCCAAGTTGTGGGGTGAAACATATTGTCCACGTCTATTGACTGAAAGGGGTACTACGAACAAGTTGAATCATGAAAAATTTTTTTTCGAAAAAAAGTAAAAAATGGTTTAAACTGGTCCCGTTTTACTTTATTTTTTAACCCTTTGTGTCACACACCCCCTCCGAGGTTTTTTGGGTACGGGGTTTCCGCTTAAAAACGATGGTTTCCAAAGATTTATGCTAGGACAAAAACTTTACTTTTGGATGATTGTCATGTTCGGTGATGGCCATTTTGTATTTACTAGTTGCTAATATTACTATTTCTCATTACCTTTCCCAATGCTGCACATACTTTCTTTATTTTAATTTTATATTCCTCGCTTCCCCCTTTTTGGAAACTTTGAAGTGTGCTAAACTGTAAACCTAAACATTGTGTTGCCCTGTTTTTTTTACTAAACTAATTTTAAGTTAAATGTAGATTAGCCGTAAATTATGTTAGTTAAAGGGCAATTGTAAGAGAAGCCATTTTGGCTTAAATTCGCCTTTTTCTTCAAAAGAAATAAAGACATTATTATTATTATTATTATTTTTATTATTTTTTATTATTTTATTTTTTTTATTATTATTATTTTTTTTTTTATTATTTTATTATTTTATTATTTTTTATTGGGTTTTTCATACAAACTCGGAAAAACCGGGGAGTAACTGTTGTACGGCTTACGTAAAGTACTTCCTGGACTATATTACATCCCTACATTATTTTTTTCTTAACTCTACTAAAATAAGTTTTTTAAAAAATTGTAGATGATGTTTCTTTCGCTGTTACGGTCGGGGCCGTTTTTCTCGTCGCCATCCTAGCTTTTTGCTTTGGACTAGGGGAAAAACCAGGGAAAACCATGTCGGGATGGAAGCTGTCTCGGAATCCGAAGTATCTTTTTAGTTTAAAAAATTTACAACTATTTACAGGGTTTGGTAAAAAACTGCCTTTTAGTCCGATGTAACATTGGGGGAAATTAGTTTTTTAGCTCAGACTTTTTCGGTATGATGCCGTTGGCTGATATTGGGGATTGTTTTTTCCCTTTTTCTTTCCCCAAATCTTTTTGATCTAAATTGCAGTTCCTATACTTGTAAAATTTTTTTTTTCCTGTAGCTCGACGTTATGGCACATGGGACGCAACGTCAATAAGGGTAGTTTTTGTTTCTTTTGTCAATTAAATTTTTCCGGTCTGTTGTGTGTTATTTTTGGTCTGTTATAACTGTCGGTCGTAAAAAATTTTGAAATTTTTGTATCTAGTACTTTCCCCGGTTTGTTTTTGTAAAAGGGGGGTTGGTGTATCAATGAGGTTGTACTTGATTGCTATTTTTTTTGGGGAAAATTTAGCTTTTGGGTTATGTCTGTAGAGGTAACCTTTTGACATAGTGACTGGCACCCGATATGATGGTTCGATTGCCCACCCCTTACACTACTTTTTACTTTGATCTTTATGCGCATCGGAAAATGTTTTTTTTTTATAATTTTTTCGTGCAATCACTCTGTTTTGAATGCCAGCAAAAAACCTTTCTGTTTTCCTAAAGTTCCCCGTGTTTCCCACCTATTTGTGCTTTAATATCTCGTGCCCTTTTATGTAGTTCACATAATGTCTTTTGTGTGGGGTTTTTTCTGAGAACGTAACCTTTTGAAGCGTCAGTTTTTGAGTTTCCTTGTATATTGACATTTTTGTTTGCTAATTGAGTGGGGTTTTATTTTCAGCTAGCACCAGCCCTATGAGTGTTTATTTGGTTGCTCTTTGAAAAAATTTTCTTAAAATGTCTATTGTTTATAAAAAAGTTGTTCAGATCAATTAGGGGCCCCGTCCTCCTGTTCCTTGGAAATGTCAATCTCTCTATTGCTGATTTTGGATGAGCATTTTTGTGTTTAGTAAGTTTTACGAGTTTATTTCCCGCGGTGGTGTTTCTGTGTCCATTTAAAGATTTCCCAAAAGAAAATGTCTACTGGTATAGCATATGTATTTTTTTCGTGATCTTGCTTTTAAAAGTTTTGTTGCGTCCTTTAGGATAGATTTTAGTCGCTTCTTGTATGTTCTATCAATTTTTCTTTCATCTTTATGTTTAATTTTTGGCAGCTTGTGGAAAACCTAAATATTTTTTATACTTCGTTATCTCCATTTCCCATCCTATTTCCATCATCTAGCTGGAACTCTTTTGCCCGCGTAACCTTACCCCTTTTTGTATGTAGCGTCTTTCCTTTTTACTCCAAATCCATGCAGATACTTGGGGCTAAATTCAAAAGTAGATTGATTAAACTGTTAGTTGAACAAAATTTATCATATAAAATTTAGATCATCCATGAAAATAGGTGAGAAATTGTGTGAATACCATTTATTTTCCTTTAATTTTAAAACCGTATTTGATTTTTTTAAGCAAAGCGACAGGGGGTTTAAAAGACAGACAAAACCATAATGCGCTAAAGATCACCTTGGAAAAAACCAAAGTTTAATTTGGTTTTATCTGTAGTTTTTTCTGCTGGTTTTTCATATTTAGTTTTAGTGTTTTTCTCCATGTCTTTATTACTGTCTTCAAAAAATTTACAAATTTCTGGTTTATTTTTTATATTTTAAAATCTGAATAAGCCCGTGTGTGGTGTTGGGCATAAGCTTTCTTGGGGGTCAAAAGTAGTTTTCGAATATTCCTTTTCTTTTTGTGTGCCCGGTTCATTACAGATAGTCTAAAGAGTTTTTCTTTCATCCCCGCGGTTTTTAAAGCTCCTTTTTTTTCCTCGGCCATGATATTGTTTTCTTCGCAATGCTTATTACTTTATTTGTTATCATGAAATCAATATTTTTTATTAGTTGGTAGACATTAATTGGGCCCATATTTTTCTTGGTTCTTGTTCATGATCTTTTGGTTTGAGAAAAGGGTTTCTCCTTCATAAAGAATTCGGGTATTTCTTTAACTCCATTTATAAACTTGTTGAGACATTTTCTAATTTGATTGTGAGTAGTATTGAATTTCTTATATCAAAAATTTTGAATATTATTATATAATATATTATTATTATTATTATTATTATTATTATTATTATTATTAATTAACACAATTTAGTGGTCGGGACATTTCGCCGCGTCGAATCTGCTTTAATTGCTTTTGACGTTTCAGCCCAACTGTGTGGGCTATCCTCAGAAAAACAAGATATTAATTCTAAAACTTACGAAATAAAAGCCCAGACAAGGCGTTACATAGAAAAACAAAATCACAAAACAAACAGTTACCATGACCAGGCCCCGCCTTCTATAAACATGCGTTACATTCTTATGAAGACTTCTTACACCCAAAATATCACATTTGAGAGTTTCTGGTACGTATACGATCACTTCGTCGGACTCCACTTTCTTGGGGCTGATCCGTTCTGGGACAGGGAGGACGAGAAGGTCTGTATTCGAAACCGGAAGTAAGATGTCGGGGATAATGCAACTATTTTTGATACGGCCAGCGTTGGAGTTGTCTTGAATCCTTTTCAATATAGGCGCCCACGACCCGCTCAGCTTAAACCCAACATCACTCGGCCACACTGAAGCCAAAGATTTGGTTGCGATATGTGGATGACATCTATGCGTTTTGGCCACATGGTAGGGAAACACTACATGCATTTTTGGTCTATTTGAATAGCATCCATCCAAGCATTCAGTTCACTATGGAATTAGAGACGAATGGCCAACTATCTTTTCTGGATATTCTAGTCACGAGAGGAAACATACCTGGCCACGCGTTTATCGCAAGCCCACTCATACCAACTTGTACCTGCATGAGACATCCCATCACCACCGCCACAGAAACAGTCTGTTATTAACACGCTGGTAACCCGAGCTAATAGACTGTCAGACGAAGCAAGTTTGGAAAAGGAAAAGGGTGTACTCAGAGAAGCATTATTAAACAATGGCTACAGTAATGCAACCATCAACAGGGCTTTGAACAGGCCACAAAGACAATATAACAGAGCGATAGTTGAAGATGAGGCTACCGGTAACATCACGAGAGCCTTCCTACCTTACGTGAAGTACACGACGGACAGAATCGGTCGCATTTTAGCTAAAAAAGAGATCAAAACTGTTTATACTCCCATGGAAAAAGGTAGCCAATTTGATGAAGCCAGTCAAAGATATCATTCCACTGCAAGAGAGGTGGTGTTTACCAAATTCCTTGCAAGTGTGGGTTGGTTTATATAGGCCAAACATGCAGGACAGTGGGAACAAGACTAAAAGAACATAAAGCTCATTGTAGGCATGCTCGAGAAGAACAGTCAGCGGTGGCTAAACATGCTTGTGAAAATGTTAACAATCCAAGACATGAAATTCTGTTTGAGAGTGCCACAATAGTTTTTCAAAGAGCCTCGTTTACTACCAAGATTGGTTAGAGAGTCCATTGAAATTGCTAAAAACACCATCAATTTTAATGGTGATGTTGGGTTTAAGCTGAGCG
This sequence comes from Sweltsa coloradensis, assembly GCA_024449915.1. Classification (NCBI taxonomy): domain Eukaryota; kingdom Metazoa; phylum Arthropoda; class Insecta; order Plecoptera; family Chloroperlidae; genus Sweltsa; species Sweltsa coloradensis. The sequence goes on along the minus strand of JAMZAV010001943.1, from coordinate 27,388 downwards.
GGTCGTGGGCGCCTATATTGAAAAGGATTCAAGACAACTCCAACGCTGGCCGTATCAAAAATAGTTGCATTTTCCCCGACATCTTCTTCCGGTTTCGAAACAGACCTTCTCGTCCTCCCTGTCCCAGAACTGGATCAGCCCCAAGAAAGTGGAGTCCGACGAAGTGATCGTATACGTACCAGAAACTCTCAATGTGATATTTTGGGTGTAAGAAGTCTTCATAAGAATGTAACGCATGTTTATAGAAGGCGGGGCCTGGTCATGGTAACTGTTTGTTTTGTGATTTAGTTTTTCTATGTAACGCCTTGACTGGGCTTTTATTTTGTAAGTTTTTAGAATTAATATCTTGTTTTTCTGAGGATAGCCCACACAGTTGGGCTGAAACGTCAAAAGCAATTAAAGCAGATTCGACGCGGCGAAATGTCCCGACCAATAAATTGTGTTAATTATTTACCGGGCCGCGAAAGCCTTAAATTTGAAATTATTATTATTATTATTATTATTATTATTATTATTATTATTATTATAAACATCCGTTTTATGACAGATTTTTCAATAATGATTCGACTAAAAATCTTTTTTCTCTGCATCATCAGACGCGATGAGTGTAGATCAGTTAGGATAAATTCACTAGAAAAAAAACTTTGTCTCACTTTTAGGTTCAAAAATGTATTTTCTCCAAGGTTAGTACAGTTGACGTTATTCACCGCCTGCTATGATTCTATTAGGACGGAATCGTCCGTCCAAACACAATGGTGCAATCTTTTTTGAGCTGCTACAAAATCTCTTCATTTTTTGTAGAGGTTTATAATAACGATTGACAAGTAACAATAGAAACTTAACAACAATCACCTACAATGCATTCAAAAAGAACTTGCAAAGTTAAAGTGACCCATGCAAACTAAAAACTTTAAAAATGCTCATCCATCATCGCGACTAAATAAAGCTTTTGCGAAGCTTCCTAGTTAATAATATTTCTGTCCATCTATTACGTCAGAATCGGCCCAAATTATCACGAAAATATCGTATTAAAAATCGGGGACAAATCTTAAAAGTACGATTTCTATGAGAAATATTCCTTTAAACGTCTCTAAAATCATAACCTATATAATTTCAGTGATATTTTTAAGTTCTCACGAAGTTTCATCTTGACTGGAAGAGCCGTTTGCCAAATATCATGAAAATATCTCATAAAAAATAGTAAAAATTCGTAAAAGAACGATAAATTTATTATAAGAAATATTTTATCGATTGTACCCAAAAACGTGGCAAGTCTTAGTTCAGAGAATTCGTAGGTCCCCTCCAATTTTCATCAAGATCACATGCCGTTTGCCCGGTAGAGCGCGAACAAACAGACAGAAAAACAAACAAAAACCCAAACAAAAAAACACCCGAGCTAAATTTTTTTTGGTTTCAGTAAAATTTAAGTCTTTGCCTCGCTCATACAATAACAGAAAAAATTATCAATTTCACTAGGTTATATCTCAGAGGAACCTGCGTAGCTCATGAACTGTTTGTTTCCTCTATACTATAAACAAAGTTCTTCCTCAGTGTGTTCTCCCAGTCATGCATGTGTTGCTTCAGGTCGCCCCACTGCACCAACTATGAGCCTGGTCTACACGGGAGACAACGTCACGGCTACCTGTGAGGTACAGGAGAGTCGCCCTGTCGCCAACATGTCCTGGGTCCTGGGCGACGCTGTCATCTTCAAGGACGTTATCACCCAAGCCACGGCTCAGGACGAGTGGAGGTGGCCCTGGATGACGGGGTCTATCAAGCAGACCCTCACACTGCAGCTGCAGCCCCAACACAACGGAGGTCTTAAAGTGCGTGGTCTCCACAACACCTTGGCCCAGCCACTGGAGGAACAGAGTTCTATCGCATTTACTGGTGAGTTCTAAAAATCTTGTTTAACTCATTATATTAATTTTTACTTTCATTAAACATACATCGATTCAAAACTCTATGAATCACAGCAATCTCTTAAAGTTTTAATTTTTGTTTATAACTTTATATATTGATGTTAAACTTCTTTTTGTTTTACAAGATAAGTGTTTAGATCTTGTTGTAGTTTATGAGAAATCCTGCTCGAGCCGAGCACCACAAGTCCCAATAACATTTAGTACGTAGAATCTGCTCGATCTCAAGTTGTGCATGACTGCATGTGTAAACGTCATCTGGTGTATTGTACGTGTGGGGTTATTATTATTATTATTTTATTTTCAAATAGCCAAATACAGACATAAAGGTCAACTTGATGATGGAAGGGAAAAGGCAGAGCACTATGACACAATGTGCCCTTCCACCATAATGTGCCCTACCACCATGTGTGTTTGTGTTGTGATGCTAATGAGATCACATACTGAAACTCATACGTAGGAAGTTAATGATACATTTTTGATCTTATATATATATAAGGAAGGTCTGACTTATGTCGGAGGAACAAAGGTTGCACTGAATCAATATTTCTTTACAGTTAATTAAATATCCCGTGTTCGAAGAAAATAATATCAAGTTTCTAAGAACAAGGAAATTCCAAACACAATACATGGATTTGATAAATACTTTTTAGTTATATTTCGACACTAATTGAGCGAAATAATAATCAGTTTACCTGTTCTACTAGTTTTGAACAAATAATAGTGTTGAACTAATTTGGAAATAATTACTTAAACATTTTTTTTCAGTGCCAACCACCATGACCACAACAAGTACCACTGCCAGAACCGTCCCTATGACCACTGCCAGCACAACAACCAGTACCACCCCTAGTACCACTGCCAGCACAACAACCAGTACCACCCCTAGTACAACCCCTAGTACCACCCCAGGCCCGAACTGTCTCGCTACAAACTACCTGGACCTTCTCTGCCGGGAGTACAGGGTGCGACCTTCACAACATGGTAACACCTCTTGTCCCAAGGACGAGGTGCACGAGTATCGTATCAGAGAGGCCGAGGCTGCGGCCAGGACAGCGGAGATAGAGGAAGAGACGGCCAAGACGAAGCTAGAGGCACTAAGTCTAGCGCCAGAGCAGAGGAGGCAAGAGCCAAGGCAGAGGAGTCTAGAGCCACAGCAGTCACAGTTGGACGTGGAGGCTGCCCGTCTCACGCTAGGGCTGAGGATTTCTGGGCTCAGAACGCCGGGGAAGAGCTCCAGTTTGAGAGGGAGCGACGCACTAAGAGTCTCCAACACTCGCAGAGCCCTCAGAGTCAGCAATGCTAAGGCAACGACCCACAGTCTCGTAATCTACTGTTTATTTGCGAATTCTTCAATGCACAATCTAAATAAAACAATTTATTGAATATCTCAAAGTTTGTCTGCATCCACTATTCCACCCACATTTATTGAACCCAGTATTTAATATAATTCCTTCATAAATTCCCACATCATTCGACTTGTAGAACAATTAATTCAAAAATCTATTTGCATATTACTGTACAGCATATTCCCAAGTTTCTGCACATACCCACATTATTCTGAGAAGAACGACGTATTCCCGCGCAAGCATCAAGCATTTGCTGGTCCAAAAGCATCTAATCAAGTAACAGTTATCAGCAGCCTAGGGCATTAACATCCATATTACAAATTTGTTTGGAAGCTAAGCAGCATATTTGATGTTAAATAATTCAAATACAGTAATTGTTAAACTCGATATAAATGTTACTGACCAATGTTTCTGGCCTGTTTCAATGTCGCCCGTGAACTCTGACACGAGAGTGATAACACTGTGAGGTCACTGCGTGAACCAAGATTAGACAATTAGGAATATTGAGAGTTAATGAGTATGTTGGTGAATATTGTTTCTAGGCCTGTTATCAGTGTCGCCCGTGAACTCTGACACGAGCGTGATAACACTGTGAGGTCACTGCGTGTTGTTCAAAGCCAGGCAGTGTTGTTGCCAACCAAGTTTAGACCGGTTTAATCTAACTACATTGAGATTCACTTTTTGGATGAGCGAAGCGAAGATTCCATTTCACTACACTGGAGAAAAAAAATCCGGTATGTTTTTTTTTCCTGTATTTTTGTCTGTCTGTTAACACGATTCCGGCTAAACCGATACTCAATTGCGATAAAATTTTATGGAGGCCTTGAAATCTCTGAACTTAGAACTGCCACATTCTTGAGCGCAATCGAAAAACTATTTCTCATGAAAATCGCAATTTTACGATTTTTTTCGATTTTTGGAAAAATTATTTACTTATAACAACTACATGCTTTATCCGATTTTAATGATTTTTTCACAGAAACTTAATTTTATGAATTAAGATATTCGTGTGAAATTTAAGTGCAATCAAAAAATTATTTTTCATGAAAATAGAAATTTTGTGTTTTTTTTTCTTTTTTAAGACAATTGTTTTACTTATTACACCTACATGCTTGATTCTATTGTAATAAGTTTTTCACAGAACCTTAATTTTATTAATTTATTTATTCTGTGTGAAATTCGAGCGCAATCGAATAATTATTTCTTAAAAAAGTTCCAATTTTTCGATTTTTTTCTTTTTTTAAAATGACGATTAATGTTAAAAAAAAAAATTTTTTTTTTTATTTAATTTATTTTAATTTAAAAAATTGAACTTAGTACTAATTTTTTCACAGAACAACAGAAAATCCGCATACACATGGCAGCTCAATGCACCAATTACGCTCATCCAACAACGCGGCGGGACTTAAGCGTTTTCCTAGTTATATATCACATGATGTCACAGTTGTTTAAGGTGTTACGGAGAACATAATATTAAGGTGTGGCTCGTTGGTTATAGAGTCTCTGCTTCCAATACAGAAGGTCCTCAGTTCTATTCCCGCTATAGGCTGACGATTGTATACATTTTGTTAATGAACAACCAATGCTTCCATCATTATTCTTGGCTCAATGTGTTAACGGTGACTTGGAGTCGTAGCGAGGCACAATAATAAACTCTAGGTTGTTGATTCTAGCATGTGATATCGTGTCTAACTTGTTGGTCGGTGATTAACATTTAAACTAGGGAAACTCCAAGGTCGTTGTTAGACGAGTGAGTGAGCCATGTGTTGAGTAACCGGGAACATTCCCTTTCATCCGCCTACCTAACGCTGCATCTAGACTGCATGAGTCTTTCCTCCCTAGCCTACCATAGGCTAGAGTGGCGCATTACAGTTGATGCGCGCTAGACCAACTATCTAAAACCCTATCATTCATATCATACTTAAATGCATCTACTTTAATGCAAATTTTCCCGGGTACTCAACACATGACTCGCTCACATCGTCTTACAACGACTTTGAGGGTTTTCCTGGTCAAGTCGGCTAATGCGCCCTTATACCCGGAATGTGGGTGACCTGTGTTAAAACAATGGTCAGGAAAGATTTTTAAGTTCTGGACTGTAAGACGAGTGAGCGCAGCGAACGAAGTCTACAACGCAACTCAAACTGCACAAGATCTGTTTTTTGTCTGGAATGAGTGACTTTGCTGCAGAACGGCCGAACGGCTAAACAGATTGCGCTGAAATTTCAATCATACATCCAGTACAAGTATTTAGTGTGCAGTTAACATTTTGAGCAAAATCCGTTACGATTTAAACTCACAATATATAATAAATTGAAATTAGGCTGAGAATGTTACATTTAATTTAACGTCAATGTTTTTTGTTTTTGAAGAAAATCATTTTTATCAAATCATGTTTGCATTGCAGTGATTAAGATGTATCGAATCTTACACGCTCAAGGTTACCTAAAAATCCGCTGGGATTTTTTTTTTTTTTTTTGTGGTTTTTTGGATTAAGGACGCGTCAACCGTTAGGTCATAATGCGCAACTCTATCCTAAGGGGATATGGGGTGGATGGGTCCATGCTGGTCAGAACCAGCCACGGGTAAGGGGAGGAAGGGGGGTTTCTCACGTCGCGGTCATCATCGTCTTTGTCATCGTTCGTTGTGTCATTGCCATCGTCGCCGGGGAGTCGTCAAGGGAAGTGGGCAAGGTCCCCGACAACGATTGCCAGAGCTCGCCTCTAGTTTCGGGGAGTAAGATACTCAGCTCTTGCTAGCTGATGTTTGCGAGGTGGACTTTTTCTCTTGAATCGCCTTTTACGATTAGCAGAGTCATGCTCTGGGCCAATCCGCTGGGAGATTGAGTGAACCTTGCAATCATTACTCGTATTTTGTACTGGATATGTTTTCCATAGTATTTTATGCATTTCAAAACATGTTGTATACTTTTCCAGAGATAATAAAATAATCCAGAAATAACAAAATCCATCCCGACCGTTGTTTGAATCCGGGTTTTCAACATTCCGGGCATAATTGGCGCCTTAGCCAACTAGACTAGGAAAACGCCAAAGTCGTTGTTAGACGAGTGAGCGAGTCATGTGTTAAGTACCCGGGAACATTTGCATTTGTGTTGATTGATATTACATAAGGTATGCACGATATGGTTTTGAATTTACTTGGTATAAGGGCGCGTCAACTGTATGGCCTAACTCTAGCCTATGTTAGGCTGGTATGTAACTAGGTACTCAACACATGACTTGCTCACTCGTCTAACAACGACTTTGGCGTTTTTCTAGTATGTATGGGGCCAACCAAACTCATTTTGTAGAAGATTTCTCAAATTGGCATTATATTCGGATTTGCAAATGAATCGAATTTGAATTAAATTCCGGTTATTAACAATTAAACAAAGAAACAATTAAAAATGGAGGTCGTATATAAAAAAAAAACAAGTAAAAGCGGGACCCTGGACAAGCAAGTCCAAACCAAGGTCCAAGGCCTGGAGTAGAACCCCGAGACCTTTGGAAGCAGGACCAACACGATAGAAAATAAATCAAATTTTTTTAAATTTTTAACACTCCTTGAATCCTTGATTATCAAATCTTACTCAGGACTATAATCATAGTTCACACAATCTTTTTTTTAATTAAAAAATAAATTTTGTGCCTTGAATCCGGTAGAACTGCACCAAAGTCACCGTTTACATTCTCAAGTCAAGACTATTGGCAAGTCCGTATCCGAAGTTAAAAATCTTTAACTGTAGCGGGACGCGAACCTGGGACCTTCTGAGTCGGAAGCAAGGTGTGGCTCGTTGGTCTTGTGGCTAGCGTCTCTGCTTCCTATGCAGAAGGTCCACGGTTCGATTCCCGACAAAGTCAGAAGCTTTTTAACTTCTGATTTGGACTTACGTCCATCAGTGTTCTTGTCTTAACAATTTGTAAACGGTGACTTTTGAGCCGTCCTAGCAACAAGGCAAATAATAAATTTAAAGTTGTTTTGAATCGGCCTTGTTGATTCTGGCGTTTATCCGTGGGTGTTCTAACCGCCGCCTGCTCGCCAAATACCCAAACCCAAATAGACTGCCTGTTTTGTGAGCCACCATTTCGGTCCTAATCACAGTCGATGAAAGAAGTTTTATGCGCCGATAACTAGCACTCTCTGTTGAGTATATGAAGAAACATGGCAGGTTTTGTTTACCGACACACAGTCACACACACACAAACAGTTAGACACACAGACCACCAGAGATCTTGATAAAGGTTTTAGTTGGAGCTTCTTTGCAACTTCAAATTGTTTGGCGCAAAGAGGCGCCGTAGCTAGCGCTTTCTTGCGGAATTCTTACAAAGCTCTGTCTTTTGTTGGTCAATTATTTAACATGGGAAAATGACTCACAAAACAAGCAGTCTTTTTGTATTCATCCCATTCGAGCAAGCGGTGGTTGTAACTATCCATACCACTGATTGTTATATTTCCTGTTAAAAATATCGATCTTTGGTTGGTTATCGCTCACTCGTCGATTGCGTGGGGCCTACAGGGTTGGCTTGGTCGCTTTGGTTTACTGTCCCCCATAGAAAATCAGTTATTAGACTGAGTGGGTAGACTATTAATTTGTACCCCCATAGAAAATCAGTTATATAACTGAGTGGGTAGACTCTAAATTTGTATTTATTTATTTGTGTGAAGTGGGACGCGAACCTGGGAGCTTCTGCGTCGGAAGCAAGGACAATACCAACCATCACTTGGCCAACTACCACACAAGATTCACGTGATAAATCATCTAGCTCTAGGGTCGCTTCTTTTCTATCAATCCCCCCAAACAACTTGCAAAACAAGAGACCCAATAGTTCGGCGCTGGCCTAATTACTTTGGCTTCTACTTTCGAAAACATTCAGTGTTCGAATCTCTCTGACGTCACCAACTTGCGTTGATTAGGAAGCTGAATTTCTCGATCTGTAATCGATACGTAACCGTAGGAAGTGAATGCGCATCGAGCGCACGGAATAACATTAGGGTGTTTTATTATTTAACAAAGCCTAATGTACAGAGTTGGCCTATTATGTCAACCAGGTGGAGTTAGTGACTGTGGCGCTGATAAACAAACCAAACAAGCGAACTAAGGCTTTAATAATGTGATGTTCGCAACTGGAAATCAGTTACGTGGTTGTGTGGGTCGACTCTATAAATACGTTTTTAAATTTATAAAATACACAATTAATTTATTATATAATGTAATAATTTTTTTAATTTTTAAATTTTTAAATTAAAAAAAAAACAGAATTTATTATTTATTTATTTATTTATTTATTCATTTATTTATTTATTTATTTATTTATTTATTTATTTATTTATTTATTTATTTATTTATTTGTTTGTTTTTTGTTTCTTTCTCGTGATATTTGATAACTGTGTTTTCACAGTTTACCGGGGAAACCCAGAAAGCCGAGCGCCTAAACTCGTCTCCGCGCCAGCCTCAGTGACCCTTCAAGTTCTACAGCGGACTTTGAGTCATTGGTTGGTGCCAACTGGAACCATTGAGTCTTTCACCTATTACACGCAGACATACTTTTTTATCGAAAGTAATTGATCTTTAATTATTTTTAATTTTCACTAATCAATCTTAATAAAATGTTGTGTAACTGTAATGCATATAAAATTATAATGGGCAAGTAAGTAGGCCGTATATGACTTTGTCGGAGAATGCAAATAGGTGTTTAAGCTAATTTGTGCGATTAGCTACGATATCAATATGGTTATCAACATTTATTGATATATTTCACGTCTATCATAATCAGTTATAAAAACTGATTTACAAAGGAGCGCAACTAAATAAAATAAAGTATACATAAATGTACACAAAATCATTTATGTAATTAAGTTTGAAATATTAATTTGATTAGATATGATTTGTATTGCTTAACGTTTCATATTAATGCAATTTGGCTAATCGAGACGATGAGTGGTGATAGATGAGGATAAAGTTTGAATAGAAGGTAGGAGGAGAAACCCGGTACCGGCACGTAGCCTACTCCTTTCGAAAAGTACCAAAGGGACCAACGGCTTAACGTCCCATCCGAAAGGACGGTGTAACCTTGACAGTCATATAGGTTTCTCCACTAACACGGACTGCCAAGCAGACGTCGAGGAGAACGAAGCCGTTACACTACCTCTCAAACCCTCCATCTGCTCTAACCAGTGATATACGTGAGTTTCAGAACTGAGCGGTCACCCACTCTACCCCTGGCCTCGCCAGAGTTTGATTAACTTCGGTGTTCTACTAGTGGGAACAATTTAAACTTTCTCGGCTTAACCACTGGGGAGGTCGTCAAGGGAAGGGGGCAAGATCCCCGACGACGATTGCCAGAGCTCGCCTCTATAGTTCGGGGGTAATGTACTCCCCTCTTACTAGCTGATGTTTGCGAGGTGGACTTCATCTCGATGTTGGATGTTTATGAGGTTTAAGGGCGCGTCAACCGTTAGGTCATATTGCGCCTCCTGTGATAATGTAGTTTATTAGTTTGTTTGTAACTGTATTTTTTTCAAAGGGGAGGAACATAGAGGGTGACACGGGGAGACACAGATTGGACAGGCTTGTGCTGGTCAGAGCCAGACACAAGCAAGGGGAGGTAATGGGGTTAGGTGGCCGGGGGCAAGAGGCCAGGGCGGGAGCATGGCCGCGGTCGGTTTTTTGGTTTATTTGGATTAAGGACGCGTCAACCGTTAGGTCATAATGCACCACTCTAGCTTAAGGGGGGGGGGGGAGGAGGGGCCCATGCTGGTCCACTCTAGAACCAGTCACGGGTAATGGGAGGAAAGGGGGGTTCTCACGACTCGGTCGTCATTGTGTTCGTCATCGTTTGTGGTATCAATGTCGTCATCGTCGTCAAAAGGGTCGTCAAGGGAAGGGGGCAAAGTCCCCGACGACGATTGCCAGAGCTCGCCTCTATTTTCAGGGAGTAAAATACTACCCTTCATACTAGCTGATGTTTGCGAGGTGGACTTTTCTCTTGAATCGCCTTGTACGATTAGCAGAGCCATGCTCTGGGACTATTCTACCCCGGGCCCAGACGGGGTAAGTAATAATTCGAGCAGGACAGAATCAGCCACATGTACCTTGACATTAGAATCAAGTTTTGGTTTTATTTATTTTTAGGGTGTGTCAAGTGTTGGGTTATAATGCGCCACCTAAGACCAGGTGATATTGGGAGGATAAGCCCATGCTGGTCAGAACCAGCCACGGGTAAGGGGAGGACAGGGTCCACCCTAGAACTTAAGCTGATAGACGAATATATCTAGGACATGTTGGAGCGGACAGTCCCGAGCTGGACATGTCCAGCCACAGTGGTGGAAGTCCATGTTTGGTTTGCTGAATACGTCTTTGGTCGGCAGATGAAAACCAGATGTCATTGCAACTAGCCAAGACGAGAAAACCGAAGACAAAATCAAAGAAATTCTCTTCTCTTTAAAGAACTCACGCCGTACATACCATTCCCAAACTAAGACAGAACTTCTTCGTTATGTTTCATCGACAATTTTGGTTCATCTTCAACAAGAATAACAAAATTTATTGTATTTATTTCGAGTGAAATGAAACACGTCTTTGAAAGTACAGAATGCGAACGAGACAGACAAAATGGCGTAGGTTGACGTTCTCTCAACAATACATCATCCACAGCCTTTCAAAGACATGACCTTCACCGTCGCCTGGATGAATGTAAATGCAGAGTCGATAATTAAGTTTCTCCGTTTCTTTATCGACTCTGGTAAAGGTAACAATTTACATCTAGACGGCCGTGACTTCACTCTCCTACACCGCAGCGACAAAACACGCATTTGTGCTGCAACGCAAAAGAAAATAGTGCCGAATAATTAGCGATTAATAATGTTATAATAACTTATAAAATCTATAGATGAAATTATTAAGATTTTTAAGATAATTTGTAATAAGGGTGCGTCAACCGTTAGGTGTTTCATAATGCGACACTCTGGCTTATTGGAGAAGACTGTGTTGAGATATCTTCACTTGCTGGGGTGTATGTTGTTGAAGGGGCTGGGGGGTTCGAAGTTCTCACTGTAACGAAATGCCCTCTAGCTAATTATTTTGATGCCCGTATAACTATAATAAATTTCCCTAAAGGGAAATAAGGGTAATTAAATCGATTATTTGGAGTATTATTGATAAATTCAATAATTTAGTTATTAAAATATAATAATAAAGTCGCTTACCATCATATTTGATAAGCAAATGATCGATTGAGATGCTGTAATTAGGCCTTCCAATCAATGGTTAATTAAGTGAATTAAGGGCAGTAAATGAGAGTTTTTGGTAAATATATAGGTCCTGTAATGACGAATCGAAATACGTTTGATTTGGGTCAAACCAATGTTTAATAAGAGAGTAATTGAAGATATTGTATGAAATCTTGGCTATTCGAATAGCATTAGTTAAGAAATCATGGACATTATCTCGCTTGGCTAAACTCGCCCCGTCTGACTGTCGCCATGTGGCGTACGTGGGAATGCACAAGGGCGTACGTGCAGTTTTGGAGAAAACAACTAGGAATGTTGGTCGAGAAGAGCAAATTGGTGTTCAAAGTTAGATAAATATCATGATCAAGGTCGTGGAGACCAGGGCTAAAATGACCAATGTTTAGTGTTTTGTACTTATGAAGGAACTATACGTGGAGTCGAGGGTGGGAGAGAGCCACACCTGACAGCTTGGATACTTAAGGGAGGCAGGGCCTAAATGAGAGAGAGTCTTCCCTGAACAGTGCACGGAGGTGTTAGTCTTGCGTGAGTCTTGTGAAATCGCTCCGAACATGGGGTAACGACGAGTGGTTATAACTATGAGTCTAGTGTGATTTATCCACGACTCCACTAATTAAGACAGTGAAATGTGCGAGTACCCGGTTTCCGTTTATTCTATTGGAAAGTGATTTTAAAACTTGTCAGTCAAATGTATTTCGGAGTGAAACAAGCGTGTTCGGACGGGAAGGTAACGAGAGCCACAATGTGTAATTGCAGTGTTGTGTTATCCATCAACGTAAATTTGATGATAATCACTATCGCGTGTTGTCATCGGAACCAGTTCAAACGACCAGCTATTCATGTCGTTCTCCGGAGCCCGTGCACCCCTATTCACCGTAACAACGCCCAACCCATGAAGATCAAGACGCCGTACCCCTCTCCCCCCTATAACATCGCCAAGAAGACGACAAATAGATGAGTACAAGGACAATTCATATTAATCTTTTATCTTTAAATTCATGTAATTAAGTAATTAATCATAATATTTTGCATGACCTCAGAATTGAGAGTAGAAGGATAAAATAAGTGGATAGATTATAAATAACTGAGCTCAGTGAGGTAGGCAGGAACCTGTTGATTCTCAATCGTTTAACAATATACAGGACAATGGAAACTTTTATCATTGTAGAATTTGGATCACCTATGCTTCCTAAATCATTAGGCCTGTTAGAAAGATATTTGACCATTAATATTAATAGAAGGAGTAAGAAGCAGTGCCAGCATCAGAGGCGCTGGGGGAGCTGTCAGAAAGTAAGTTTGTTTATCAACTGTTTTTTTTATTAATTTGGGATCTCGTGACTCTGGGCTGAGCTAGGCAACATCGTCATGATCGATCAAATCACATATATTTAATTTATGGATTTGCATCTCGCAGGGGCAAGTTAGGTTACAAGGGAATGAGTTCATGGTGTGTTTGATGATTATATTGTTATCAATGTTTTATATAAGAAAAGAACATGACTGATAATAATTATGGTTAGTGATGTGAATTAAATTTTGTTTTGTGACGAATATGATTTCCTAATGGGGGCATCTTACTATAGTTTTTTTTTTTTGCAAGCACCCCCTAGATCTTAACTTATTTTATAAGGGAGGAAAAACTAAAGATTTTTGTATTGACAACACTGGCTTTTCCTTGGTACATGTTTCGTATTTTTTTATGATTTGTTGCCTGGTTCAAAAAAGTTCATCCACGTTTCATTTCTTCTACTTACAAAACTCGCACTAAAGTCATTTTCATCCTCAATTAAGTGGGTTTGTTTTTTTTAAAGTTAAAAAGCGGGTTAAGCATTTTGTGTCATGGAGCTTTCAGCTCTTTCTAGCCCCAATAATGGCTTAGCAATAGTTTTCATATAGGTTTTTGATCTCCTGTGTCCACACTCTGCGTAAGTCTGTATCTTTTTGAAAAATTTACCTAAGAGATTGTTTAAAAAATATAATTATTATCATAATTTATTTTTTTGTGTTTCTTAGTAGTTACTATACTGCATCTTATGCAGGTCACATGTTATACGCCTACATCCCTCCTATACTTGATGTTTATTAGTTTTTATACTGTGGAATATATGATGAAAATAGCGTACCGAGGCGAACCCCATGCTGTTTAATGCTGAAGTTTTGAAGATTTTTTCAAATTTAGGGCGCGTTAAACGTAAGGTCATAATGCGCCACTCTAGCCTACGGGATACAGGGGAGGGGGGCCCATGCTGGTCAGAACCATCCATGGGTAAGTGAATGAAACGGGGTACTCACGACGCGGTCGTCATCGCCATTCCCATCGTTCGTGTTGTCATAGTATTAGTCGTCGTCGTCGTCGTCGAGGAGGTCGTCAACGGAAAGGGGAAGTGTCCCGACGACGACCGTATGAACTCGCCTCTAATTTCAGAGAGTCAAATTATCCCTCCATAATCTTGAATTATTAGCATAGCCCTTCTCTGGGCTTGATTCTACCCCGGGCCCAGACGGGGTAAGCAGGTCCATGCTCTGGGCCTGATTCTCCCCCGGGCCCAGACGGGGTTAGCAGGCCCCATGCTCTGGGGTCTGATTCTACCCCGGGCCCAGACGGGGTTAGCAGGTCCATGCTCTGGGCCTGATTCTACCCCGGGCCCAGACGGGGGGCAATAAATGCTGTTTTGTAATTACGTACATTGATCTTAACATAAAACTTTTCAGGATCAAAACAGCTCTAGATAAAGCTCACAAATAACCTTTATTAGATATAACAACGAACGAATAAATGAAGAAAGGGCAAACAAAAAGGGGAAGAAAAAACAAAGAAAAAACACCATTTAAAAAAAATATATAAATAAGGGTCTACCCACTCAGTTAGATAACTGATTTTCAGGGGGGGACAGTAAATCAAAGCGACTGACCCTACCCTGTTGGCCCCGACGCAATCGACATGTGAGTGATAACCACCAAAGATCGATATTTTTAATAGGAAATTAGCAATCAGTGGTATGGACAGTGCGAACACCCGCGATCAACGCCAGAATCAACAGGCCGATTCAGAACACTCTTAATTTATTATTTGTGCTTTCGTTGACTAGGACGGCTCCAAAGTCGGGCGTTTACAAACTCCTTAGACAAGAATGATGGACTTTAGTCCAAATCAGAAGTTAAAAAACTCTACTTTTGGAGGGAATCGAACCTGGACCTTCTGCATTGGAGCAGATACGCTAACAACAAGTGACAACCATGTGTAAGAGTTAAGGCTATTCACCGCGTTTTTTCTATTCCAATATGTTACTAAGTCAAATATAGTGAATGGCTTTGAAACATGGCTATTTTAGAAAATCAAAAACATTTTTTTCAAATTTTTCTGATCCGGTACACGCAATATAGCCCACTCAAATAATTTTCAACTTCAATTCGCCAAGGCACACCATTCAACGTAGGGTGTGTGTTTTTGTGACATTAATTTTAAATGTTTTTCTATGGGACTGACTAGAGAAAACAGATTTATTGTAACAATTGTCTTTCCCGTGAATTTTTTTCGTTTTGCGGTATTTTTTACCGATTGTACGCCAAACGAAAAAAATTCGCAGGAAAGACATTGTTAAAATAAAATCTGTTTTCTCTCAGTTAGCCATAGAAAAACAGTTGAAAAATTAAATGTCACAAAAACACAACAAAACCTACGTTGAAATGGTGTGCCTTGCCGAATTGAAGTGAAAATTATTTTGAGGTGGCGATATTGGCCGTGTACCGGATCAGAAAAATTTGAAAAAAATATTTGATTTCTAAAATCCAGGTTTGAAAGCCATTACAGTGAAACCTCTATCCATAGTTTCTCAAACTACTGTTTTCCTGCATCTATAGTGTTTTTATGCACCCCATAATAAGCTTTATTGTTATTTTCTATTTGATCCATAGTTTTTCCGGATCCATAGTTTGTTTTAAATACTCCCTGAAAAACGATGCATAGAGTTCACTGTAACTATGTTTTGACTTGGTGGCATATTTTGGAAAATTAGAAAACGCGGTGGAATAGCCTTAATGCATAAAATTATTTTATGTGAGTTAACCACATTAAGAAATAAAATCAGATGTAACAATGCCCAAGTTTGTTCAAACATTCTAAAACACAACAGACTTTGTAAACTCACTGAAAACATTTGCGTGGTACAAAAGAAAGAATGGTTTTTAATTGGCTCGCTTTTTACTCACTTCCAGAAGGGTTGATAACGGATCGACAACCTAAATGGAGGGAAAAGATTTTATAACTACGTGAGAAACTAGGGCGCTTCAACCGGTTAGGTCATATTGCGCCGCCTGTGATATTGGAAGCAAGTTATATGAGTTTATGGTGTGTTTTATAATGTTATTGTTTCATCGTTTCTCTACTAACTCAGATCGGTATGGATAAGTATTAAAATCTTTTTTTTTTTTTTTTAAGTGTGTTAATAATATTTTGAGAAAATTAATTAATAATATAGTGTTTATTAAAGGGGTAATTACCTTCACAAATAATTGTGAAAAATATAATATGGTGGAATAATACTAAATGTATTACAATAAAGGATTTTGTTGTCGTTTATTCTAATTAAGGGCGTGTCAACCGTTACGTCTTAATGCACCACTCTAGCCTAGGAGATTCGGGAGCAGGGCCCCATGCTGATCAGGGGAGGAAAGGGGGTTTCTCATGTCGCGGTCGTCATCGCCTTTGTCATCGTTCGTATGTCATTGTCATCGTCGTCGGGGAGGTAGTCAAGGGAAGAGGGAGTGTACCTGACGATGATTGACAGGGATCGCCTCTTTTTCGCGGAGTAATTTATTCCTCTCTTAGCTGATGTTTGCCTAGGTAGACTTTTTCTCTTAAATCGCCTTTAAAGATAAGCAGAGAGCCATGCTCTGTGCCAATTCTAACCCGGGCCCAGCGGGGGCGAAAAGAAACATACCAATTGTTTCCAAACGAAGAAATAGGTTCAACTTCAGGTGGTTACTAAAACCAACAAAGTTGCAATGTTAAGACGATGTGAGAACTAGGGAGCTTCTAACCGGGTAGGTCACAACGCACCGCATATGATATTAAAAGTTAAATCATTTAATTTGTTGTTTGAATGGTATAGAATGTTTTTTTCGTTGACTTAAGTCTGTTTGGATAAAGTGTGCGTCAACCTTTAGGTCATAATTCGTCAGTTTTGGCAAGGAAATATCGGGAGGAGGGGCCCATGCTGGTCAAAAAAAAGCCTTTGGTAGGGGAAGGAAAGAGGAGGATCTCATGTCGTGGTCGTGATCGTCTTTGTCACCGTTCGTGGTTGTCAATTGGTCATCGTCGTTGTTGTTGTTGTTTGTCGTCGCCCCGTCGTCGTCGCGGGGAGGTCTTCAAGGAAATAGAAAGGGTTCCCCGACGACGACTGCCAGAGCTTGCCTCGAGTTTCGGGTAGTAAAATACTACACTGCATACTACCTGATGTTTGCGAGGTAGAATTTTTCTCTTGAATCGCCTTTAACGATCAGCAGCTCTGGCCAGATTCTACCCCGGGCCTTGAAAAACAATGCATGGGAATTACAACAACGTGAGAAACAAGGGCGCTTCAACTGGTTATAGGTCATGTTGCTCCGCCTATGATAGGGTTATAATTAAATATATTTCATTTGATTTTTTAAAGTTGAAAATAATGTGATAAAGATATTTTTTGTATTAAAGGAGCTTCAACCGTAATGTCATTATTCTCCACCAAAGCCTTGGGGATATGGGGAGGACAGTTCCGTACTGGAGAGAACCAGCCACAGGCGGGTAGGGATGTGGGAGTAAACATTTCTAAACAGTGGACCAAATAATAAACGTTAACTGAATGGCGACAAGAGAAAATGCAAGTGCTACAAAGCCAATAGTTTCGACGAGTTCAAATGTGAACCGAAGTGACGAATCCAACCTCTATTTTCTACATCCTTGCTGTATGATATCTCAATGTTCACTTAACTTAAAATCGTTTCCGATAAATAATCAGTATTTTACACAATATCTGGCTAAATCTACGTTCACAGAACCAAATACGTCTATCTTGTCCGAGAAAAGTTGAAAACAAAAGAGAAAGTGCGACAATGTTTCGTCCACCGCCTTGTTGACGGAGAGTTTCAAGATTTCTACGCCTGTTGACCTGGAAAAGGTCTACTAGATCCCCGCCTCTCTCCGCCGACTATAGAACCTTGGACCTGGGGTGACCTAATCACGCATTCGATTGCGAAGTGTTTTGTAGGTCGTGTATTTTATGTTTTGGGACTTTCCACACAGTTACAAAAATTATTTTCAATAACTTTTTTTTGGGGATCAACTATTTTTGGATTGGATATTGGACCTAAGCCCTTTGGGGAAAACGCCAAGGCGTTGTTAGACGAGTGAGCGAGCATGTGTTGAGAGCCCTTATCATGTGCATTTAAGTTCATTGATCTTTAAAAGTATAATATTAGAGTTTTGAATTTAGTAGGTATAAGGGGGCGTCAACTGTAATCCATAACGCGCCAACTCTAGCTATGATAGGCAAGGGAGGAGGAGGAAAGACCCATGCTGGATCCAGCCTTACGTAGATGGAGAATAGGAAGTTTCCCCAGTAATTTGACAAATGGCTCGCTCACTTGTCTAACATCAACGTTAGCTTTTTACCTAGTACTGAGGTGCAATGTTGTTTTTTAATAGTTTATAGGTACCTTAAATCATAATAATATATCGCGTTTATGAAAGTCCACTCTGTTTAATAAGTAGAGAAAGTACAAGAACTGAGATGCAATTTGTTGTTTATAGTACACTGACCTTCATATTTGAAACACACTTAATTAATTCTCGACACGTGCGCTACATTTAAAACAAAATACCACAGCAATAATACCTCCCTCCGTAATTATACTGAAACAATATAATTAGCAAGTAAGGGCCCGGCACCTCCACCAACAATGCTATTCTTACGAAGTTTCAACTTTCTCGCTCTACCCCGGGACCTCCACCAAAGCCCATTACAATCAGTTTTTTAATTCATTTCGAGTTCTAGTAATGTACCAAATTCAATGGCCAAGTAATTTGTTAATTATGTATTCGACTTAAAAAAAAATACCACGAAAATGGTTGGCTTTGGCGCTCGGCAACAGGCGAAATGATCTTACTTCTTTTTAATGCGAAACTCAGGGGGAAAGAATGAAAAGCTTGGCTCAACTTCCGTATCTCACAACATATACATCCGAAAACTTTTTAAGGGGAGCTAAGATGCCCACACGACGTGAGAAAAATAGGGCGCTTCAACCGGGTTTGGTCATATTGCGCCGCCTGTGAATGAAAGGAAATGGGAAGAGTGAATGCAGGTATGTGTGATGGGGATTAGATTGTGTTCTAAGTGGGATAAATAACAAAATATATTGAAGATGAAGAAAGTAATAGCAAAATAAAAGTATGTATGTAAATGAAAATAAAGAAAAGAAACAAATGTGTAAGATGTGAATTAATTTTTTTTAAATAGATTACAATGGATGAGAAATTTAGAAAGTTTGTCCCGTTATCATATGATAGAATTCTTTATATGATTGGGAGAGATCAAATTTCGTGCGCAATGCATCATATTGGCAAAATTCTGCTAGATTATGATGCACGGTTAAAGGTACATCACATGTGTCACATAGGGGAATAACCTTTTCTCGGGTTTTAAGAGATATCCGTGAGTTAGGGGGTATGGCCTATACGAATTCTAGACAATACCACTCTTCTCTACGGAGAGTCGAGACGTAGGTGGACAAATTTTGAGTCAATGGGGGCATCACACTATGAAATTTGTTATATTGCAACACTCCCCGATGCTTGTCGCAAATCCAACAATCTTTGTTTGTATCCACTCTTACATCGGGAACGGGAACTAGTTTGAAATCAACGTCGCGACGCTGGAAGCTTCCTTTGGGGCGCCCGTCGCGTGTTCTTTTCCCTCTATGCCCACGTGTCCAGGTATCCAGAAAAACTCTATTTATAACCCTTAGGGTTATTTTTTCCCCAAATTGAATTGGATGTCTTGTACCAAATGATGACAGAATACATGTTTTTTATAGCTTAAAAGTGAACTTAAGCTATCTGAACAAAAAGGTATTCTCCACAACGACAGCATAAATGTTTTTAAGACTTCACGGTGGCGAAAAAACTCTGCAGGAAAAAGAACACACTTGCCTTAGCCTGAAAAAGTTCGTAAGGTGGGAAAAAAGGCACTTCCAACCCTTGTTTTTGGGAAATTTTGAGCCCCTCTGTAATCAAAGTAACCTTTGTGTTTATGGCAAAACTTTCTAAAGTTAATTTTTAATACACTATCGCAATAGAGTTTTTTTCAAACACAAAGGTCAAAAAAATAATCGGCTCGTTTTAAACCGGGGGGGTTAGCTAAATACAAAATTAAAAATTTTTGGCAGATGAAAATTCTATAAGATTAAAAAAAAAGTTTTCATTTTCCCGTTGGAAGAACCTTGGGGTTTTTTACAAGTGTCTGACATTGTCGTGTTAAAAAAATTCCGTTTGCTGGAGGTTAGGGATAGCTTTTAATTTTTATTTCATAGACCCTCAAGGGTTTTCCCCTTCTCTAAGGAGGACACACCTACTCGGGTACAGCGACTACCGGGCTTGTCGAAAAGCCCAAGGCAATACAAACCCAAAGGTGGACGTGTCTAGAAATTTAAGGTTGTTTTTCTTGCTGAAGTTACGAAACTCCAAGTCCATCTTGGAGCAAACTAGAGACCGAAAATTCTCAACATGCAAGTCCTATCTGAAACCCCACGATGTATACTGGAACTTTCAATAGGTTTGTTTTTAAACATCTTTTTTGCGTAACTCAAAAACCGGGGGTCTTTCCAATTTAGCTTTTGTCAAACACCAGCCGAGAAGACGGACATTTTTTTTAAATAGAAAGTTCTACATTGTTAAACGATATTTTTGTGGGTCTTTTTGGGTTTCCCTTAAAAGAGGGCAAAAGTAAATGCACTGATTTTTTTTCGGGAGAGAATCGTGTCCCCCGCTTTCGAGCCCATTCACTTATATTGTTAAACCCAAATTTTGCACGTGTCTTTGAGCTTTGATAAATTACCGATCTGTAGAAGATTCCCAGGCCTCTACAAAAGGCAGACATTGGCCTTTTTGGGATAAAATTACCAACTGTTTTTTCCAATAAAAACATTTAACCGACAAGCCCGAGCCTTGTGGTCCCTTTTTTTTTTTAAAAGTGGTTTTTGTGGGAGTTGTAAGTTAAAAAAATTAGATTGGAGTTTGTTGATTTATATTGTTTTTTTTAAGTTTTAAAGATTTAAGTTTTTTGGAACATATTTTTTACGAGTTAGGATGATAATAAAACTGATGTGTTTAGTCCTACCTCCTAGGGTAGAAAAAAAGAAGGGGCCCTGTCGTGCAGTCCCGTATGTGCCCAATTTGATATTTAATTTATTGATATTTATTGATTTAAAGGGGGGTAATAGGGCTTAAACCCCCTTTTGACCGTACCCAACCTCTAAAAACTGTAAACATAAGTTTTTTATAATAGAATGTAAGTAATATACTAATAAAACTAATTAATTATGCTAATTAAACTTTTATTAAACTGCTACTCTACTCAACTACTACTACTTTTTTCTATTAACTAATATTAGATACATAAAATAACTGGGATAAAAATTCATAAAAATTGTGTTAAAAATTGATTGAAAATAATATAAACGTATTCTATAGTAAATTCTCAAAATTTAAATGATGATGCTCTATTCCCAATAGCGAGACTAATTATTGTAACATAATATTAATTTTTTTACTTATACTTCAGTATACCTAGAAAGCAGGTATTGTTATTTGATTCGGAGATTTATCGACCTACTGTAAAAAAAATTCAAGTCAAATTCATTCCCAAACGACTTGCCGGTAATAATATTTATTACATTTCGTTTTTTTGAGCTTTGGGTTTTGTAACATGTTTCGCGTGTCCCGTTTGTGCGGTTTGAGAGAAAAACCGCGTTAAGTGCCCAAATCAACCAACAAAAAACCAAACCCTTTTTAAAAAAGTTTACATTTTTTTTTTTTTTTATTTGGGGTAAGGGCGCGTCAACCGTTAGGTCCTAATCCCACTCTACCTAAGGGGGGGGGGAGGAGGGCCCATTCTGGTCAGAACTACCACGGTTGGGGAAGAAGGGGGGTTTTCACGTCCGGTCGTCATTTTCTTTGATCGATCGTTGTGTATATTCACGTCGTCGGGGAGGTCGTAAGGAAAAGGGGGGAAAAATCCCCGACGACGACCCCCAGGGGTTTCCCCCTCGATTCGGGGAAAATAAATTTTTACTCCGCTCTTACCAGCTGATTTTTCGAGTTGGACTTTTTTTGAAACGCCTTTTCGATTTGCAGTCCATGATAGGGCCAAATTCTACCCCTATTATTTTTGGCCGCTTGTGGACGACGGAGTGGAAAATAGGGAGCTTTAACCGGGTTGGTCTATTGCCCCCTGTGATATTGCAGTAAAGAAATGGTTTATGATCTGTTTGATTTTTTTTTTTATTTGGCTTAAGGGAAACGCGTTAACCATAACGACATAATGCACCACACTTTCCTATTAAAAATATCAATCTTTGGTTGGTTATCGTTCACTTCGTCGAATGCGTCGGGGCTTACAGGTTGGCTTGTCACTAAGTTTACTCTACCCTGCTGAAAATCAGTTGTGTGACTCAGTGGAAGACTCTAAATACGGATTTATTAATTAATGTGTTTAAACTAAGTCATACAATATGGAATTTCGCCTTGCACATTGCACAGCTTATTAACACACCTTTATTGTGGTTACTGGGAAAGAACGCTCTGTGTAACGCGTTGTTTAGCGAGCACCGGTACTGCAACACGCCCCGAGTACGACATTCCCATGAGACACTCATATCCCACGTGAGAGCGAACATCATCACGGTTATTTATTACTTTTTCCCGGTTGTTTTTTTTTTTTGTTTATTTGGGACGCGTCAACCGTTAGGTCATAATGCACCACTCTAGCCCAAGGGGGAGGGGTGGAGGGGCCCGTGCTGGTCAGAACCACCCCGGGTAAAGGGGGGGAAGGGGGGTTTCTCACGTCGCGGTCGTCATCGTCTTTGTCATCGTTCGTTGTGTCATTGTCATCGTCGCCGGGGGTCGTCAAGGGCCATCTAGAGGACCTTGACATCACTTCTGTGGGAAAAATAATTTTTAAATCTTTGTGACAAATAATACACTGCTTTCTCGATAATATTTTGTTTACTTCTAGGTGGAAGTGGCATAGTGACCAGAATTCTCGTGCGACTTTTCGTTGCCATGGTAACGTTACTTTTGTTAAAATGTAATTTTTTTTCTACACTTTTAAGGTTTTGACTGATCTAGCTGAAAATTTGTAAAATAGGAGATAATGTTGTACTTATTTATTGTGCAAAATTTCAAAACGATCGGAACATTTTTTTAATTTTTTTATAACCCACGATCATATTTTGTTCAAAAACTATATAGCAACCCGCATAGGTGGTATGTACAGTGTGCAAAAATTTCAGGTCCATCAGAGAAACGGTGCGACCTGTACCAAAGGGAGTAACGAAAACAACAGACATTTGAGCCAAAGAGTCAAGTGGTTATATATAGCGAGCGTTTCCATTTGACTGCCGGAAAAAAAAATCACCGTTATTCTTTGGGTTTTATGTCTTGCCGTAATATTCGAACGGAGGCTCGGATCGAGTTGAAATTTGGATTATCCGCATGCTTCGTTCGTTAGTTTTGTGGCAAAAAACGTTCAAAAAATTAAAAGTTACATTTAAGTTAATCGAAAGTTTTTTTTCAAACTTAAAGGTGACAAAATCTGAGGTGGCCAAAAACATTTAGAATGTCCGTCTGGCACGAAAATGTTTTAATTTGTTTTGATCCGATAAATAGTTAAGCGAGCAAAACGGGGCTTTTCCACTTGACTCTGCCCGAAAAAAGTAAACACTGGTTTTGTTTTTATTTTTTGTTTTTTGTTTTTTTTGTTTTTCTGCATGTCTCGCCATAACGTTCGAACGGAGGCTCGGATCGAGTTGAAAAATTTTGGGTTATCCCATGCTTCGTTCTCGATTGAATGCCATAAGTTTTGTGGGAAAATCGTTCAAAAAGTTAAAAGTAACATTAAAGTTAATCGAAAGTTGTTTTTTTTTTTTTAAACTAAACGGCGACAAAATCTGAGGTGGCCAATCATTTAGAATGTCCGTCCGGTCACTGAATATGTTTATATTATTTTGGGCCGAAAGTATAGTGTAGATGGAAATTACATTTTAACAAAAGTAACGTTACCATGGCAACGAAAAGTCGCACAAGAATTCAGTCACTTAGCACTGCCACCTAGAAGTAATCAAAACTATCGAGGGGAAGCAGTGTATTATTAAGCGAGCGAAGCTAACGTTTCCATTTGACTCTGCCGGAAAAATTAGTCACTGGTTATGTTTTGTTTTGTTTTGTTTTTTTTTTTTTTTTGTTTTTTTTTGTTTGTATTTTCTCGCCATAACGTTCGAACGGAGGCTGGGATCGAGTTGAAATTTTCCCACCATCCGCAAACTTCGTTCTCGATTGAATTCCATTAAGTTTTGTGGCAAAATCGTTCAAAAATTTGAAAAAGTTATATTAAGGTTAATCGAAAGTTTTTTTTTCAAACTAAACGGCGACAAAATCTGAGATAGCCAAATCATTTAGAATGTCCTCCGGGTCACAAATATGTAAATTTTATTTTGATCCGATAAGTAGTGTAGATGGAAATTACATTATAACAAAAGTTACTTTGCCATGGCAACGAAAGACGCGCAAAGTTTCTAATGCACTCCCCACCTAGAAGAAATCAAAATACTTTCGAGGAAGCAGTCTATTATTTGTCAACAAAGAGTTTTAAATATTTTTCCCAAGGAGTCAAGGTCCTCTAGATGGCGGTGGATTTTATCCCAAAGTAAAGAATTACACACAGGTTTACCCAAATACCTTGGCAATAATAAATAATTTTGGGAAACATGGCGCCGTAGACAGCAAAACGTCGCAAATTTAAAATTAAAAAAATGTGCAATGTGGGTCTAGCTATAGCACGTGCTCGCTTATCAAATAGTTTTTTCCCAAAAAAATTATGTGAAGGTCCTCTACATGGCGGTGGATTTTATTCACAAAATGAAGGTTTACGCACGGGTTTTACCCATATCCCTTGCCAATAATTAAGCGAGCGAAGCGAGCGTTTCCTTTTGACTCTGTCAGAAAAAATAGTCACTGGTTTTGTTTTTTTTTGTTTTTTTTGTTTGTTTTTTGTATGTCTCGGGCGATAACGTTTGAACGGAGGCTGGGATCGAGTTGAAATTTTCACCATCCGCAAGCTTCGTTCTCGATTGAATGCCATTAGTTTTTGTGGCAAAATCGTTAAAAAAGTTAAAAAGTTACATTAAAGTCCGAAAGTTTTTTTTCAACTTCACTGCGACAAAATCTGAGATGGCCAAATCATTTAGAATGTCCATCCGGTCACGAATATCTTAAGTTTATTTTGATCCGATAAGTATTGTAATGGAAATTACTTTAAATAACAAAGTACGGTTACCATGGCAACGGAAAGTCGTGCAGCTTTTTTGGCTCATGATAGCGGTCGAATGGAGGCTCGGATCGAGTTGAAATTGGCCCATCCGCAAGCTTCGTTCTCGATTGGAATGCCATTAGATTTGGGGCAAAATCGTTAAAAAAATTTAAAAAGTTACATTAAAGTTAATCGAAAGTTTTTTTGAAACTTAACGGCGACAAAATCTGAGATAGTTAAATCACTTAGAATGTCCGCCCGGGTTTCACGAATATTTTAATTTTGATTTGATCCGATAAGTTGTGTAAATGAAAATTACATTATAACAAAAAGTATCGTTACCATGGCACGAAAATTCGCACTTTGAAACTGCCACTAGAAGTTATCAAAATACTATCGGGGGGAAGCAGTGTATTTTTTGTAATCAAAGAGTTAAAATAGTTTTCCCAAGAAAACGATGCCCAAGGTCTTCTAGATGGCGGTGGATTTATCCACAAAGTAAAGGTTACCCACGGGTTTACCCAAATACCTTGCAATAGTTAAATAATATTGTAAACATAGCCCCGTGGACATCAAACGTCGCAATTAACAAAATTGGGGCAATGTGGGTCTAGCTATAGCACGTGCTTGCTTATCCAACACGTCCAACATGAGCTTTTTCCTAGTAAATAATATTGGAAACAGGGCCCCCGTGGACAGCGAACGTCGCAATTTTTAAAATTTAAAAAAATGTGCAATGTGTGTCTAGCTATAGCACGTGCTTGCTTATCAACGCGTCCAACTGAGCGTTTCCTAGTGTAGATGAAATTACATTTTAAAAAAGTAACGCGTCCATGCCAACGATTTTGTTGGTTTATTTGGATTAAGGACGCGTCAACCGTTAGGTCATAATCCCACCACTCTAACCTGGGGGGGGAGGGGGGGCCCATGCGGGGTCAGAACCAGCCACGGGTAAGGGGAGGAAGGGGTGTTTTCTCACATCGCGGTCGTCATCGTCTTTGGCATCGTTCGTAGTGTCATTGCATCGCCCGCCGGGGGGTCGTCAAGGGAAGGGCGCAAGGTCCCCGACGACGATTTCCAGAGCTCGCCTCTGGGTTTTCGGGGAGTAATATACTCCCCGCTTACTAGCCGATGTTTGCGAGGTGGAAATTTTTCTCTTTAATCGCTTTTTACGATTAGCAGAGCCATGCTCTGGGCCAATTCTACCCGGGCCCAGAGGGGGGG
The DNA here is from genome assembly GCA_024449915.1 of Sweltsa coloradensis. Classification (NCBI taxonomy): domain Eukaryota; kingdom Metazoa; phylum Arthropoda; class Insecta; order Plecoptera; family Chloroperlidae; genus Sweltsa; species Sweltsa coloradensis. The sequence continues at coordinate 1,090 of JAMZAV010001943.1, read as the reverse complement.
GGCCGAGACGGGGGTTCGATATGTCCACATTAAATAATGGCTCTGCTTTATAAGTGAACCAAAGATAAGCTGCACTAGCCTAAGAACGAACAATCAAATTCCCAAAATCAAACTTTCAAGGTTTTTGTTTCGCTGGGGCGCGTCAACCGTAAGGACATAAAGCACCACACAATCCTAATAGACATAGGGGGGAAAGTCCTATGCTGGTCAGAAACAGCCACGGGTAATGGGAGAAAATTGTGGTTCTCACGTCGTTGTGGTCATTTGGGGTGCATCCTGCTGTAACAAGTGCTTGGTATCAGCAGATAACGATATTGAGGGTGTTGGAGGTTTAAGACGAGATATTCTTAAGACAATTGTTCGTGAAACACCATCCGAATCTTCGAAAGAAGTTTTAGACGACGTGAGAAACTAGGGCGCTTAACCGTTGAGGTTAAGTCACAAGTCGAGTGTCTTTCTCAAACTAAGGTTGAACAAGGAATGTTTTATCAATAAGTTACAAATAAATATATAATAACATAAACGACCATGAAGCATATATGCCAAAATATTGTCATGTCCTGTTAGAGTACATGTTGTCTTAATACTAATTATCTCGAGGGCCAATACACTTCGGAATCCAATCAGAGAACATACCGACGTGAGTTCATTAAGGGTCAAGACGTCTAGTTACTTTCCGGTGAGGCTCATTTAAACGCAATACAGGAAGGGAATCGACCGACAAAACGCTGAATACTAAAAATTGCACAACTAATAGTGCAAGTAATCGGACTTTGATTAAGTGCACTGAACGCAAGAGTGCGGACGTTCGTGGAGAACAGAGAGAGACGAGCGACAACGTTGACGGAAGAGGTCGGACAGTGTAACATCAATCGCAACGAACCACTAATGTCCTGGAAGAGTTCTATGAGGATTACCGATGAAGACCAAACAAAGGGTAACATAAGAAGAGGTGAAGAAGAGACACGCCCAGGGGCCCACATCAGGTGTCGGAGGGGGCCCCCGGTCCCCAACCCGCAAACCAAAAAAGGACTAGGAGCCCTTCGGTAAGCATGCAAAAAAACCCCATTTTAAATAAAGTCAATAGAAT